>JBBPRQ010000382.1:0-31039 GCA_038093095.1 Boletus insuetus | reverse complement strand
GGGTAGGCATAGAAAAGAATAGAAACAGGTGGAAGAGATGATGACTAAGTAAGTGGAGACCATTGGGATGCCAGCGGAAAGAACATGTGAGAGGAGTGTGTCATCATAGGAGAAAGAAAGATAAGTCTGCAGAGAGTAGATGAGATGCACATTGATACAAAGTAAAAAGGAAAGAGAAAGAATTGTAACAACTGCCATACTTCCAAGTTGAAATACTGACACATATTGCTGAATCACAGCAAATTGACCATTGCTAGAAAGACATACAATTATTCCCATTCAGCTGATAAGGTTTCTCAAAAGAACAGCATCAACTTTCAATGTGGTTCAGAAAATTGCACATGCATTGTAGTCACAGCTAGTGAATGTGCAAAAAGAGGAGGTAAGGACTTTGTGCCTTCTATGAATTATTTATATTAATCCCCCTAAAACTCTTTCAGACCCCTCACCAATGCAATGCCACACTCTCACTATGGCTACTACATCTCCAACCATCACCGCATATTAATACATGGATAGAAAAACCCAGTCCATCATCCAGAATGATTATGAAACTGCTAATAACTCACTTCATGACTTACATCCAATTGCAATAAACTACTTCGCTAGTCACAACACTGGACTCTCATGGCACACTCTGTCCCCTGAGGTAAGAGCAATAGATTGTACATGGTACAAGAAGACAAAGGATCTCAAGGGTAGGGAAACACTAGAGCAGTATCTACAACTTATATATGTTGGATATACAAGTGTTAAGGGTAGGTATAGAAAAGAATAGAAATGGATGGAAGAGATGATGACTAAGTAAGTGGAGACCGTTGGGACTCTGGTGGGAAGAACACGTGAGAGGAATGTGTCATCATAAAAGAAAGAAAAGATAAGTCCACGGAGAATAGATGAGATGCGTCATTGATACAAAACAAGAAAGAAAAGAGAGAATTGTAACAGGTAGTAGAAGAACTCAAGTACAAGCAGTCTCAATCAACTCCCATTACAGACAAGATCAGCACTGAAGGAAAGCCAAAAAATGAACCTCCTAAATGAACTTCCACTAATGACTAGAGTGACGCAAAGTGTAATGCTCACCCATATTGCCAACCCGAATGACAATACTACAGGAAATTTCACTACACTTCACTTTCCTAATCATTGCTGATCTATTGCAGAAATACCGAACATACATTAACATATTGCTCAACAGCAATCACGTGACCTCAGTCACATGATCTAGTCACATGCTATCACATGACCTTATCTCTTATCTCGGCTATACACCTCATGGCGACCACATTGCATTCTTATCATTGCCTCATGCTTTTCCTCTTGACTCACTTTTCCTTATCAGCCAATAGCAATAATCGCTCTTATCTAGAGCCTATAGCATAAGTCCCTCTTATCTCTCTTATCGCCTCATGGTACCCAGTGGACACACTATTAACTACTTATGGTCAGTATAGCCTCTAGCATAGCTTGGTCTGTGCACGGTCTCTCTTAGTATATATAGTCGTACTAACAGTAGTACAGACCTTAGTCTTCTTCACTTGTCATTCCTCTTACTTGTTGTTTCTTGGATATTCCTCTCACTTGAATATCCTTGCTATAAATCCTCTGTTGTCTCTAGGATCACATATCCTACCATTGGTTAGACTCACAACGTCACAAGGTTCCTTCGTAAGGTATAGTTGGAACAAGGGTCGTTACACAAAGCATATCTGTAACATTGTCATTAGACAAAAAGAAAGTAGCAGGATGACAAGTGTATTGATCAAAACTCTCATCCCTATCCCAATAACATAACTTGTTGATGAACAACAGGTTGTATCCTATGATGCGACTCTACTTCAGTACATAACCCATTTGTATTCTGTTAATCTTTGCATAGATGCATCAAAATATTGTCTACATATATCAATAAGGAGGCCAATGTCTACACTCTTGGAAAGTTGCTACTGACTGCAACCTGGGGAATATTTCAACCACAGGAGGACCACAGATCAGAATTATGTGACCCTGGTTCCAATGAGCCCATCATCATCTGGACCATCAAACATATTGTGTTGACTTGGTTCATATGCAATGGTGAACCTGATAGGCAAGCATCTGTTACTGTTATCCCATTGTTGCAATCCCTGGCACAGCAATATACCACACTCATTAATGGACTATCCTCCCCCACATTGAGTTTGTTGCTTTTTCTTAAATTCATAACCTTGTATCATTTGTCTTATTAGAAACTCTTGATGGCACACTCAATGTAGTATGGGCCATCAAGTGGCAAAGTGAAAGGGGCTCCAATTTGCCTGTAACTATTGTCTGTTTCCTTAACTTGCCTATGGTTACTCGTCCACTTGTAGACCCTATTCAACAACATGTACAATGTGTGCGAGCACCTCACCAACAAGTCAGACATGCAGCCCATCCTTGCCACCGAGCTTTTAAAAAAAGGATTTGGTGTTACTAGAGGGGAAAATTACACACTACAGAACCCAAGACAATGAAAAGAAGTGGACAATACACCATGTGCAGATGGAACTCCTCACTATTTCCTTACTAGCCTGTTCCAACAGCACAGCTAACAAGGAAGAAAATGGATTGTGCAAAATTAAAGGACTATGTATCTAATGGACAGAAATACTTGTGTATCATTGTTGTTTTTGCAATTATAAGTCGCCTTGCCTGTCTTCTATGCATTCCACACATCACCTCAATCGACACCATGGTAATGACCTTTATTTGTCACACCCTTCCCCACACCATAATGTATGGCTTCTGATAGCCATGTGACAAGTTACACTGCCATCCACCTAAACACCAATCCATGATGCTTTCCATGTTTGACCGCAACCATCCAGCAAAAGAAAGATAAACACAGAAATTGTCATTGGTGCTATGGCACATAAATGCACAACCTACATCACAGCCACATGCGTGTCCTCATTGGCCTTGAAATCATGTATCAAGCATGTATACCTGCATGGTAGTGAGAATCTGAAAAGAATGATTGTGGTATTTGGCCAGTGTGAAACATGTTGCCAATGTTAACTAACCATAATCAAACAGCATTGGATTGATGATCACTCATCCACAAGTTGTGAGTGCTGGATATATAGAGAAAACTGAATCCAGCATGACATAATTCATGAGTGCCATGAGATGAAATTCCAGTATAGGAGCAACAGCAATACTGCACAACTTGATGACGTCCACCTTCTGGCTATTCTTTCGAAATGTTGTGACTAAGTGTGTATTGCCATATGGGTGGAAAGGGGATTGATGAACAATAACTTGCAAATAGCCTACTAACAACAAAAACTCACACATCGGGTATGCCATATCCACAGTGGGTTGTGGGTATGGGTACCTGTGGATATGGGTGTGGGTTGCATTTTTGATATCCATACTCAAACCCATACCCATGGTCATGGATATGTACCCACAGTGTGGGTATGTGTATGGGTATGTGTAGTGTTTAAAAGTTCTGTCCTGTGCTGTCCTGTGCTGTCCTGTGCTGAGCCTCCATTTTGGTAGGATCAGACCAGGACCACCCAGGACCAGTCCTTGATCATCATATGTCAGAACTGGACTGGTCCAGACTGGTCCTCTGAAAGACTGGTACTTTTGTACGTGACCATGTGGAAAACATGCTTTGTGTTAGTCAGCCAGGTTGTACTACTGATTCCTGGCTACTGAATAACCCTAGGTTCATATGATTCAGTCTGGATATGGCCATGATATGACCATTTTAAAACAGCATGTTATTCAACGGCCCTCTAGGCAAACCTGGACCCTCTCGTGTACATAGCTCTTTATCGGACTACTCAAAGGTATCAAATTGTTGTGGAAAATAATGTATGAATTTATTTGCTGTTGACCATTGCTTGTTCAGCTCATAGGGTCAGTAGCTACTGTTCTTGTTACAAATAGACTTAAAAAACTAGTAAGGTGAACGTGATACATAATGTACATAAAAGAGGGTGAGAACTAGCATTTGTAATATACACTGTTCACGAGGTGTTATAGTTCTGTTTGAAGACAGTCTTATGAAGAATCCTGTAGAGTGTGTGTGAGTTAGTAGTTGAGTTAGAACAAATATGCTCACATATCCAAAGTGTCTGATATGTAGCAGAGGTCATCAAGAGTAGCACTTCATACTGCATAGTTGTTTCCCAATGTGAGAAACAGATAACTGCACTCATTTGGCTTTCCAACAACAGCTCCTTTGTAGATGCAAAGGATGTGAACATTTGGGAGAATTCTTTCAAATGTAATTACCCACTTTTGAGCTATATTTGGTGAAAGGAAGAAATCCATTATGTTGAGAATGCAGAAACTTTCGCCCAGGACTTGAAGTATATGACAAGGTGTCAAACCAGATGGCAAGAACTTGTTGACAAACAAAGAGTCGATGAGCTTTGTATGCATGCTATGGAAGAGGCTCTCAGTAGGCTTCTTCCAATTAGCTCTTTTGCGTAGACTGCAGAAGCAAGTAAGTGAGTGCTGAAGATAAGTGTGAATATGTTACAAGCGAGTGAGACTGTTAATCACTGTCATGTCAGAAGGTGTGACCAGAGCGAGAGATCCAGTGGGAGAGGTAAACTTGATAAATATATACAGAGAGGATAGTAGCCCTTCGAAACCAGTTTGAAGATGAAAGTCCCAAACTGCAAGGAAGGTTGAAGGCAGTGTAAATTTGTCCCTCTGCTGGTTCCAGCCCAGCTCCCTTGAACCTTTGAACTACTGGTCTCAGCCCAGTCCCCTTGACCCTTGTGTGGATGCCCCCACAAGTACCCTTGACCTTCAACCCTCTGTTCTATAAGTCCTCGTTGTACTTTTGACTCAACGCTCTTGTCCCTTGATCTCTCAAAGGCTATGCTCATTTCTACCCAAACCAAGAGTAACAAAAGCTCAAGTGTGCCTTGCCAGCTACCACTGTTGTAAGCTGCCAAAATTTCGCAACCACCAAGAATCCCTCGTTCCATCTGGGGACTCTCTCGACAACCCCCGCTCTCTGAATCCCCTGACACTGAAAACTCTGATTCCTCTGATGAAGAACCTTGAAGCACCTCTCCTGACCCAGATGTACCAATCCTATCTGATGCTGAACAAGCGACAGAACTAGATCTCTCCCACAACTTCTCATCATCACTCTCTATTCCTCATGTCCCCACTCCTCCATCTCCTACTCCCACAGCTCGACGACCTCCACCCTTTGGCCCCTTTCCCCTCAGACCGACCCCTCAATTCAACCCAAGACCCTTCTCCCCGCCACCTATATCTACTAGACCCACTGAACTCCATCTTGAGACCCCTGAACCCTTTAATGGATCCTACAACAAAGCCAACCAATGGTTGAGCTCAGTCGTCACCTACCTCCTCATCAATGAGGATGTTTATAACACTGACAACAAGAAGGTTGCCTTCACCCTCTCTTACATGACCAAAGGAATCACTGCTACTTGGGTGACCACCTTTAGACAGGCCGCTATTGCCAAGCTCACCACTGGCACCACTATCTCCCTTGGAACTTATGTGGACTTCACCACTAAGTTCACTGCCTTGTTTAAACATGTCAACGTCAAAGGCAACTCCCTTGCCTGGCTCATGACCACCAAGATGGTCAAGCAGAAAAATGAAAAATGGGAACTGTCCTTAGATTCCTACATTGCCCAGTTTTCCAACCACACCGCCATCTCTGAGATCACTGATGACCAAGTCCTCATCAGATATTGTTACTCTGCTATCCCTGCCGGCTTGATGCGCCGAATCTTTTCCATGGATACCGTCTCTAACAAGATCACTGAATGGATCTCCAAGGCCCAGAAATTCCAAGCACAGTTTGACCGTGCCAATGAAGTCGCTCGTCGAGGAAAGAATGCTCCTCTCCCATACATCACTCCCTCCACCTCCCGAAAGGAGAAAGATCCCAACACCATGGACGTTGACACCGTCTGCCTCCAAAATGACTCCCGAAGAACGTCAATGCTGTATCAAAGAAGGACGTTGCTTCCACTGCTGCAAGACCGGCCAGAGATCCAATGAATGTCCCACTTTCCCCTCCACCAAATGAAAGATTCAGAAGGTCGAAGAAGAACTCCCTCAACTCCAAGAGGTCGAGGACGATGACGATGAAACCACCGTTAGAAAGGTGTCGTTCTCCTACCCCTTGCAGGATTTTTGAAAAGGAGGTCTCAGTCAATGCGAGTCCCTCCTGCTACTGTTGCTCCTGTACTAGTATCGAAATCCTCTAGATCTATGAGAATCCCCATTCAACTCATTGATCCTTTGCATACTATGAAAGTCATCGACACCGCCTCCTGATTGATAGCGGTGCAGATATCAACTGCATTGACTGGCAGTTTGTTCGAAAACACAGACTCCCCACCATGAAACTTGATGTCCCCATTCGCATACGAAATGTTGACCAATCTGCCAACCAGAAAGGCGATATCCGATATACCTCCCTCCTCTTTATCAACATTGAAGGCATTGCCCACAAGGTTCTCTTCTACGTCATGAACTGTGGACGAGAAAACGCTATCCTTGAACTCCCATGGCTTAAAGCCATAAACCCCTCCATCAACTGGTCCACCCAGACTCTCTCTATTCCTGAAACTTCTGACCAATCCTCCAACCTCTACCAAACTCATGTCGCCGACCAAAAACGACATGATGGCTTCTTCCTTAAAGCCTCTTCCCGACATCCACACCATATCAACATTGACTCTGTCTACGATGAAAGACTCTACAAATATCTCGGACAAGAAACCGAGATACAATACATGCACCGCACCTAACAAAACTATGCCATCCACCATATTATTCAATGCAGATCCAGATACCTCCTGAATAACTCTCCAGTCATCACTAAACTGACTACCGCCACCAAACTTGCCACCACTGCTGAAAAGGCCAAACTCAAAGTTACTTTGCCCCCTGAGTACTCCGACTACACCTCTGTCTTTTCCAAAGAGGCCACTGATCATCTTCCCCCCTCTCATCCCTATGATCATGAGATCAACCTCAACGACTCCTTCTCCCCAAAAATCAGAAAGGTCTACCCTCTCTCCCCTGCTGAACAGAAAGCCATGGAAGACTTTCTTGATGAAAACATTGCTGCCAGAAAGATCCGTCCCTCAAATTCTCCCCAAGCCTCTTCCTTCTTCTTTGTCAAAAAGAAGAATGGCAAGTTACGCCCTTGCCAAGACTACCGATACCTCAATGAGCATACTGTTCAGGATGCTTACCCTCTCCCACTAATCTCCAACCTCGTCGACAAACTCAAAGACACTAAGGTCTTCACTAAATTTGACGTCTGATGGGGCTATAACAATGTCCATATTAAGGATGGACACCAATGGAAAGCCGCCTTCATCACCCATAAAGGACTTTTCGAACCTCTTGTGATGTTCTTCGGACTCACTAACTCCCCTGCCACTTTCCAACACTTCATGAATGACTCCTTCAGAGACATGATCACTGAAGGATGGCTCGTCATCTACATGGATGACCTCCTTATCTTCTCTCCCAATGAAGCCACCCATACCAAATGAACCAAGCGAGCTCTTCAGCGCATGCAAGAACTTGACCTTCACTTAAAACTAGAAAAGTGCCAGTTCGCCACTAACACAGTGGAATACCTTGGAATGATCGTAGAACCCAGTCGCATCGCTATGGACCCTGTAAAGTTAGATGGCATCTCCAAATGGCCTACCCCTTCTACTCTGAAAGAAGTCTGCTCCTTCCTTGGATTCGCCAACTTCTATCAATGTTTTATCCCAGACTCCTCAACCGTCGCTAGACCCCTTATTGATCTTACCAAGAAGAACCAACCTTGGAAATGGTCCGATGAATGCGACCACTGCTTCTCTAATCTCAAGGAACTCTTCCTTGCAGAACCTGTCCTTCGACTCTCTGATCACTCCAAACCCTTCGCCATTGCTACAGATGCCTCAAAATATGCCACTGGCGCCATCCTCCTCCAAACTGACACCAACAGAGATTGGCACCCCTACTCCTACCTCTCACAATCTTTCTCCCCAGCCGAACGCAACTATGATATCTATGACCATGAACTCCTAGCCATCATCCGCTCTCTCAAGGCATGGCACCACTACCTCCATGGTGCCTCTTTCCCTGTCTAGGTCTTCACCAACCACAAGAACCTTACCCATTTCAGGCAACCTAAGGATCTTAACCGCCGCCCCATTGGCTTCTAGATCTTGCAGATTTCAATCTCAAGATGATCCACATCCCTGGCTCTCTCCTTTCTGGACCCGACACTCTCTCACACCAGCGTGATATGCTCCCCTCTACATCTGACAACAACCAGGGAACTACCCTACTGCCTCCATCCATGTTTGTTTGATTAATCGACTCCACCCTAGCACATCACATCGCTTCCCACTCTACTTCCGATCCCTTAGTCCTCCAAGCCCTGCAATCACTTGATGGCACCATCCCTCCTGCCTTCCGCTCTCGCCTCTCTGACTGGCAATACTCTGAAGGCGTCCTCACTTACAAGGGACGAGTTTACATTCCTCCCGATGAATCCCTCCACCACTCTATCCTCAAGCATTGCCATAACCATGAAACTGCCGGCCACCTGGGATTTCTAAAGACCCATCAGCTCGTCTCTGCGGAATTCTGGTGGCCTGGCTTGGCCCAATTTGTCTGGAAATACGTGGAGGGTTGCTCCACATGCCAGCAGAACAAGTCCAACACTCATTCCACCATACTGCCACTCACTCCCATCAAATCTTGCTCTACACCCCCCTTTCAGCAGGTTTCCTGTGATCTCATCACCAATCTCCCAATTTCCTCCTCTTTTGATTCCCTTTTAGTCGTGGTGGACCACGGACTTACTAAGGGGGTAATTCTTTGTCCCACGAAGAAAACCATCACCGCAGAAGGGGTTGCATCTCTCTTTTTCCACAAAGTCTACCTCTGCTTTGGCCTCTATGATAAGATTATCTCTGATCAAGGTCCACAATTCGCCTCTTCCTTTGCTCGAGAATTAGGAAGGCTCCTAAACTATGACATCTCCCTCTCCACTGCTTATCACCCACAATCCGACGGAGAAACTGAACATGTCAACCAAGAAGTTGAAACTTATCTCCGCATCTTCTGTGGAAGCAATCCTAGCTCATGGGCAGACACGATCTCTCATGCCAAATTCACCCACAATCACCACCCTCATTCCATTACAAGTAAATCTCCATTCTATCTCATGATGGGATACGAACCCTGTGCTCTCCCTTCAGTAATTGCCAAAACCTCCCTCCCAGCCATAGAAATCCGTCTCAAGGATCTCTCCGCCCCCCGAGATGAAGCCCTAGCCTCCCATGAACTCGCTAGACAAGTCATGGCCTCTAGGAATAATAGAGGCTTTGTCCCATTCTTCCTCGGAGACAAAGTTTGGTTAGAAACCAGAAACCTCCACCGCTCCATTATTAACCCTAAATTCCCCCCCAAACGAGAAGGATTCTTCATTATTACCAAGGTCTTATCTCCCATCATGTATCAACTCCACTTACCGAAGGCCTGGGACAAGAAGATCCACCCAGTCTTCCACACCTCCCTCTTATCTCCTTATCGAGAGAACCCTACCCATGGAAAGAACTTCCCTGTGCCACCACCTGACCTTATCAAAGGCGAAGAAGAATACGAAGTAGAACAGATCTTACACCACTGTGGAACTCCTAAGAACCGAATGTTCCTGATCCAATGGAAGGGGTATTCGGCCAAAGAAGACTCCTGGCTCCCAGAACAGAACTTGAATTATTCAAAGTCCGTCCTCAATGATTATAAAAAGCTTCACCCTTCTGTCTTCCGACTCTACCTCATCTACCATGTCATTCAAACAACTCTCCATTTTGTCTGAATTCTCCATCACCACTTCTACTCCATCATCTCCCTCTTCCACTATTGCCGAACCTGGATGGGGTTCTAACCCTGTCACCATCCCCAAACCCACTACTTGCCACATTACCTTCCATCCCATAGACATTCTGGGAACCACCACCATCCCAGAACCAATTACTATGCCTATCACTGCTCCTGTCCCTTCTTCTCCTATAGCTTTCCATTGTGGTCATTTCCTCACGCCTCCCGTACCCAGTCCTAGACCCATTTTCACTGTCGAAATCCCTATCTTCGCCAACACCATAAAGGAAGGAACTCCTTCCCTTCATTACACCAACAGTGTCACCTGTTACATTTGTGACACTAGTATGGCCTTATCCATTGATGCTCACCTTGACATGAACTCCACTTTCCTTGCCTTATACAAAGCCTTCCAACAGACCCAATGTCTTTCCCTCGTGACCAACAATATCACTGCCTTTGCCACCAATTGCTTAGATTGAGGCTGGGTAAACTCCACTCAGCAGAACATCTTACACGAACTCCATCAAGTCATGTACCAGATGGACTTCAGGGAATTCCTCAAAGATATAGAACAATACACTGTAGAACTCGCTGCCTCCAGGATCGCCAATACTGGGGTCTATCCGTTACAGCACAGTGTGGACGAGTTGTCCTCCTCCTCTTCTTACCATTCCGTGCAACCTCCATCTACCCTGTCGGCTTCCTCTTCTGCTCTCTCTCACAAGGAACTATATGCCGTAGTTGAGGCCGAGCGAACCTACAATTATCAGAGTAGACCATTTTATGGTGCCCTTCATACCGCTCCTCTCCTCCCCTCCAACCCCAGATATGGCGAAACCTGTTACCAGTGCCACCACCTAGGACATATCCATCACAACTGCCCCATTTATCAATGTCCCGTCATGGGATGTCGTCAATAGGCTCCTGAACACAGCCAGGCTAATTGTCCTATCGCTACTCGCTGCCCTGTCCTTCTTGACAGATTATCTTCCATCAGGTCTCCTCATTCCTGAGAAACTTTGGCATCCTGCATTTCTGGTTGCATCCGAGGCACTCCTGCACCTGATTCTTTCAGATCTCCACAATGAGGATCTTCCTTGTCATCTGGCACTACTCAGTCTTCTCATACCTCTTGTTCCCACCACTCCTCTAACTCCGGATGAGGTCTTTCTGTTCCTGCCCCAAGGAGATCTGCTTGTAATGCGCAGCGCAGTTAGTGACGAGCGGAGCATGAAGTTACCTTGATCTGAACAAGTTTACGATGGGAGGATGAAGTAATGAGTAGAGGAGCTTGCTAGGCAATGTCTACCACAGTCTATCCCAGAAGACGAACTGAGACTCGAGGTGGGCTCGACAGTCTCTGATATCCAGGTGCTAGCCGCTGGAGGTCTCGGGAAGTATCACTAGAACTATGCTGATATTGCGTAGAACTAGCTTAGGGAATTACACGATAAAAGTACAGAATATATATACAGTAGGCTCCTGGTCTGTGCGAGTAAGGTAAAGGAAAAAAGGAGGCAGGAGTCCGAAGGACGACCATGCTCCGTATAGTCCATCCTGATGATGTGGAACTGCGGGAAGTGGCAGTGTAATCTAAAAGAAGAACACCATGTGGGCGAAAGTCCGAAGGAATCCCATACAGAAGCGGAACGAAAGGAAGAAGCTAAATATAGAGTGGAGGCAGGTCGCCATGTGAGTATGTAAGAAATGGATATAAAAGGAGAAACTATCTGGAGGACGACTCCAGTACGAATACAACTCCATAGAGTAAGAGAAAGAGTCTAGAGAGAAACAAATAAAGCAGCAGTGCTGCCCAAGCGCAGTGGATGCGAGAAAAGAGTACCCCCCTATTAGACCATAACATTACCCTCTGCTTATGGTCGAAGTACCTGCGAGACTACCCCTTTAGTCACAATCCCCCTTGTTTACCTCATAGTCAGTTGGGTTGTAGTTGTCCTGGGGGTTGCGACGAACTACGCAATTTTCCTCGCAATGTCCAGGTTCTCCACAGATGGGGCAGTGATGGTGAGGACAGAAGGTTTGGATATGTCCCGGCACTGTAGTGAGGCAGAACGGGCATTGGTAGCGGGGACAATCTGGGTGAAGATGACCAAATTCGTGGTAAGTGAAGCATTGAGCGAGGGGGTGACGAGGAGGAAGAATGACGAAGTCGACGTCTATTGGGTTTTGGGAGGAACCAGGCATCAGCAAGGGCAACGCTGCAGCATCCTTGTTATATCTACCAGAGGTGGGGTAGGGTGTGTCTGCACGCAAGCAGTTGCGCAGTCTTTTAGTAGAGCTTCCCACAGCTTGTGTGGCAGAAGACGCAAGCCCGAACCGAAGTGTTGCCTTAGCTCTTTTGAGTTTATGAGAACCTGTTCTGGGGGATGGTGAGACAGGGTGCTCTCAGGCAGGGAGAACGACATTGTCAGGTGGTGGGGTGGTGGCTCCGAGAAGGGGGATTGTGGCGAGGAAGTTTCAAACCTCGTTGGAGAATGCAGGAAGCTCTGAAAAACTTTGGGGGTGAGTATCACCACTAGCTCCTCCATTGCCGCCATCAGTTGGTCCTGTGGTAGGAGCGCGAGAGGCCGGGGTTGGTGGAGGTGGCACGGGGATGGGGGTGCAGGAGGCGGTTCAATCTGTGGAGGCGGACCCTGGGTCACTATCTCCATCCTCCCTTCTCCTAGATCTGTCAACCTTGTCCCAGGCCCAAGTGTCCCGATCCTATGGATGATTCTGGTTGTTGTCAAAGTAGTATCATCATTGATTGGAGGGGAGTGTGTTAAGTATCGGTCTGAGAATATGTGTGAAGAGGGGTCTAGAGAGTCCCCAAAAGACATTATCGAATCCATGGTCGTGGAGAGCGTCAAGAATCGTGTCTCGTGACTCATTGATGGACTGTTCCATGGCTACCTTGTTTTGTGGAAAGGATATCTGTCCTCCGAAAACACCTGGGAACCTGAGTCCAACCTTGGACATGCCACAGACCTTCTTGAGGAATATAAGGCGAGGGATCCCCTCACATTTCCTCCATAACCATTGCATACAGTGGCGTAGACAGGCAAGGTCCCATCTGGAAATAGCTGGGCGTGGAGAGTACGGGAGGTGGCGTAGGTATGGAATATGCTGACCAAGGATCTGAGAATTGGAATGTCCCGGTAAGCGGGAATGGAGGGTAGTGCGATGGAAGCAGCAATGTTCTTGATAACAGCACAGTACAAGATCCGACAGGAGCGGGTTGGGAGATGGTGGATGCGGACGGGGATGTCGGCCGGAATAATGTGGACATGGGAAGATGCGATTGACGACATGTAGCGGAGCTAGGGCTCAACACTTAAAACAATGAGAGTGGTGGCAGCATCGAGCAGAGCCCTGATGGGCTAGGATCTGATCAATCTCAAACTCCTCTTCTCCATCTATAACGTCTGGCGGAAGCGGGATGAAATTATCCCTGTGTTCCACAGTAGTTCTATATGGGGTGAGAAGGGAGGCGTGGAAGGTGTTGTGAATCTTCCATGTGTGTGGGAGCCGGAGTTTGTATGATACCGGCGATATGACTTGGGTGATCTCGAACAGTCCTTCCTGTCGAGGTGCGAGTTTCTTAGAGGGGTAGCGGAGTCTCAGGTTGCGGCCTTCAAGCCACACCTTATCTCTGACTTTCCAGGGTTTGAATTTGGAGGTTACGCATTCCCTCATATATCTTTGTGCTTTCTCATGTGCAGCTGTGGCTTCTAGTCGGGCTTCATCGAGGTCCCCGAGTCATTTCTCGAGGGTGGGAAGGAACGTAGTTCTGATCTGTGGGTAGGCATGCGGCTCGTACCCCATCATCAGGCTGAAAGGAGTCTTTCCTGTTATAGAATGGACGGAGGAGTTGTGACAGTACTTCACCATTGGAAGGAGATCCAACCAACGGGAGGCGTCACCTTGGCAAAGGATCTGAAGATAAGTCTCAAGTTCCTGGTTGACCCGTTCCGTTTCTCTGTTGGTTTGCAGATGGTAAGCAGAAGAAAGGAGTAGATCATAATCAAGAAGCCTGGCCAGTTCTCGAGCAAAGGCCGAGGTGAATTGTGGACCGTGGTCCGAGATTATCTTGTCATGGAGTCCAAACTGTGGGAAGACTTTTTCAAAAAAGAGTTGCGCAATGCACCCTTGTGACATGGAGTGAAAATCACCCCCTTAGTAAGGCCATGGTCGAACACAACCATGACTGAATCATATCCATGCGATAGTGGCAAGTCCATAATGAGGTTGACAGAGAGACACTGGAAAGGTCAGGAGGAGGCGACAGGGAGAGGAGTCAATGTGGGAACAGTAGGATGAGTGTTGACCTTGTTGGCTTGGCAGGTTGCGTAGCCCTGGATGAAGTGGCGCACAAACACAGTGAGGCCAGGCCACCAATAGTCATGTTAGATGAGGTTAACCATTCGGTAATACCCACCATAACCACCCATGGGGAAATCATGTAAGACATGGAGGAGGTCGCGTCGGTGATCTTCGGGTACATAGGCCTGGTCTTTGAAGTAGAGAATCCCATCGTCGTAATGCCAATCATGAATGGAGGAGCGGGGAATGCCCAGTGCACCCTCATGGAGTGAGCGAAGTTGTTCAATGACAAATGGGTTGGCAGAGGATGACTTCTCGATAGAAGTCAAGATGTCTGTGTCAAGTCATTTAATAAAAAGCTCCCCCGGCAGTAAGGAGATGGCAGCATTGTTGTTTGCTGTTTCCACGTCGTCCTTACGTGAGAGCACGTCTGTGGGGCCCATGTTAATCCCCGGAGTGTGTTAGAACAGGAGGTCGTAGTCCTGTAGCGTCAACAGCCATCTAGCTTGCCGCCTAGAGAGCTTCCTTGGATCCTTAAAATAGCACAGATTCTTGTGGTCTGTGAGCACAGTGACAGGCCGGTCAGTTCTGGTGAGATAGTGCCGCCATTCTTCTAGCGCGCGTATAACCGCTAGAAGTTCTCAATCATAGATGTCGTAGTTGCGTTCTGCTGAGGAGAACGTCTTTGATACGTAGCAGCTCGGATGCAGGTCTCCATTGCCATCCTTCCGCATTAATATGCCCCTGCTAGCTATAAGCAAGGCGTCCGTCATCACATAAAATGGTTTTGAGGTATCCGGCATTCTTAGTACTGGTTCAGTGATGAAGGCCCGTCGGAGGAGGTCGAAGGCCTTCTGTTGCTTGTGCATCCAGGACCACAGCTGCCCTTTCTTCATCAAATCCAAGATCAGTCACACAATGTCCGAGAAGTTGGGAATAAATTTGCAGCAGAAGTTGCAGAATCTGATGAATGAACGGACTGCACAAACCGACTTTGGGGGTTCCCAGGTTGTGATCACTGAGAGCTTGGTTGGGTCCATTTTGATCCCCCCTTCACAAACAACCATACCGAGGAATTCTACTTCCAGGGCGTCGAACATGTACTTTTCTAACTTAAGGCCGAGCCGGTTCTCTCTTAACCACTCCAAAACTTGCCTAGTCCTATCGTGGTGTTCCTTGAGATCCTTGGAGTGGATCAGCATATCATCCATGTAGATGATTAACCATCCTTCTGCCACCATATCCTTGAAAATGAAGTCCATGAACGACTGGAAGGTCACTGGACTATTGTAAAGGCCGAAGAACATAATGAGAGGCTTGAAGAGGCTGAAGGGCGTGATGAGCGCTGCCTTCCAGGTGTCTTTGGTCTTGATCCGGACATTGTTGTATCCCCAGCAAATATCCATCTTCGTGAAGTAACGAGAACCTTTGAGCTTATCCATCAGATCTCCAATGAGCAGGAGAGGATATGTGTTCTTGACAGTATGCTCATTAAGGTAGCGGTAGTCCTGGCATGGTCTCAGGTTACCGTCTTTTTTTGAGACGAAGAAGAATGGAGAGGCCTGGAGAGAGTTTGATGGGCGTATATGTCTGGCCTTTAAGTGTTCTTGGATAAATTCTTGGCATGCCTCCTGCTCCTTAGGGTTGAGCGGATATGCCTTTGCGACTCATGGGTTGAAAGTGTTGTCTAGATCAATGCCATGATCAAACAACCAATATGGCAGAAGGGGACCATCATCCTTCTTTTGAAAGACATCCTTAAAATCTCCAAACTCCCATGGGAGTTGAGCCTTGCTTCTCGTTGCTTCCTGAGCCAGGGAAGTTGAGATCATAGTTTTCTTTATGGAGGGCCCAGGGCGCTCTTCTTCATCATCCTCCTCCTCACAATCTAAGAGTCCGGGAACTTCCTCCTCCTGGGTGGTCGGATCCACCTCAGGAACCTTCAGCGTAACCTCCCCCTTTCGGGCAGTGAGTACCAAGTCAACCACGCAAGTCCACCATCGTGCTCACCATTGTCAGAGTTTTGTTACCTGGCATTTCTTATTGTATATGTTTATAGTGGTGGCATGATCTCCTTCGCCACTTTGGACTTCTGGGTTGGTTGGTTCCGCCTCAGCTAGTCGTACCTTTCCTGTATTCCAGTCGATCTCCGGGTTGTTGTCGTGGAGCCACGGGAGCCCTAGGATTATGTCATCCTTGCCACAGTCAATAACAAGGAAGTCTTGGAGATGGGTGGTTTCTCCGACTTTCATCAAGATCGTTGCCTTCTTTCATATAAGGCCGTTATGGTTAGGCGTACCATCTACATTGCTCGCCCGCAGGGGAGCCTTTAGTTTTGAAGTGGGGATTCCACACGCTGCGACCAAAGCATAGTCGATGAAGCATCCGGTGGCACCTGAGTCAATCAGGGCTTTAGTGTTGATGATTTTGAACGCAGTACGATCAGGGGGGTAAAGAGTGACTGGAATTGTGATAGATTGCGAAGCTACCCCCGATATAAATACTGGTGATATGGAATGAGTGGTGTTTCGTAAGGTGGAGGACGACATCGACCCTTCTCCACCTTCTAAAAATCCTGGCGTGGTCCTACGTTACCCAGGTTGTGACTCGGTTTGACTAAGCCACGAGCCTTAAACCTAGCCGCATGGTCAGTTCCGGTATTAGCGAGCTTCTGCATCGAGAGGGTTGTTTTGCCATCGATGGTTGGACGGTCGGTTCCGCCTCTGGCTTGGTCCTTCATTATCCAAGTCCCTTCCTGTAACGACCCTTATTCCCACTATGAGTCTATGAGGGAATTAGTGAAGTTGTATTGGCCACCAATAGTAGGATGTGATATCCTAAAGGTAACAGAGGATGTATATTAATGAAGGGGAAAACAACAAGGAATATCCTGTGTAAGAACAAGTGAATAAGACTAAGGTCTGTACTACTATAAGTACGACTATATATACTAAGAGAGACCATGCACAGACCAAGCTATGCTAGAGGCTATACTGACCATAAGTAGTTAATAGTGTGTCCACTGGGTACCATGAGGTGATAAGAGAGACTATTGCTATAGGCTCTAGATAAGAGCAGTTATTGCTATTGGCTGATAAGGGAAAGTGAGTCAAGAGGAAAAGCATGAGGCGACGATAAGAATGCAATGTGTAAACCATGAGGTGCATAGCCAAGATAAGAGATAAGATCATGTGACAGAGGTCACGTGATTGCTGTTGGACAATATGTTGATGTATGTTTGGTATTTCTGTAATAGATTAGCAATGATTTAGGAAAGTGAAGTGTAGCAAAATTTCAAGTAGTATCAGCATTCGGGACCGTTATAAGGGGGAGCGTTACACTTCCTCATTGCGCACGGCCCATCGTGCTACCTTTTTTAATCCTAGTTTGACTGTGTTGATATGGGCCGACTCTTGCCTAGAGGGTTGCAGTCCAAACCCCATGTCGTGACCCCCGACATGTTGATGGTCCCTGGTTATCCCACCTCGGGTTGCTTCTGCCCCCACTGTCTGTGACTGGGATACATTCTTCGGGTTCATGCCTGAGTCATCCTCAGGGCTTTCCTCCCAGGTAGCCTCTTGGAGGTCCGCTGGCGCAAGAGAAGAAAATCTGTTTGTTGACCTTATGAACTGGGCTCCATAGTTCGCCTTGATCCCTACTTTTTGGCACTCTTGATACGAGGCTGAATGTACTGCAGCCATGGCCTGGTAACCTTCCTCTTCTGCATCAGGATCCATCGAGTCCTCGAACGCAGTCTTGAGAATCTTAATAGCGGCACCTTGGTCCTTCCTTGGTAGACTTTCTATATAGTCTTGGACCTCATTTCCCTCCCGCCTAGTTGCGTCATCAAAGCTGTCGTTGGTGGATATGGCTCTTGTGCTTTGCAACTGTTGTTGTTGGGATGTGTGATATTTTTGCAACAAGCAGGGCATATGATGGAATTTTGTCCGGTCAGTTCCAGATTGAGAGTGGTTGGTGGACCTACAACCAACCTGGTGGCACACGAAACACTTGTTGCTCTTCATGTACTCGGACCGCTGTGTTGGGGTGAGACATACAGCATCTATGTCCATAGCATATGGGTCATGAGTGGAGCTTTGAGAGGAGGGAGCAGGGATATATGAGACCTTTCTGCGTAAGCATCTATCCTCCTAAGCTGTTGAGAAAACTTTCCCACCTTGTTGATCAATTCTTGATAGGTAGTTGGTACCTTCTTGCAAGAGAGTACCATAGCAGCGAGGCATTGGCTTAGTCCGCGGAGGAACCACTCCACCAGAGCAGCGGGGTCCTCGATCCCAGTTTTCTCCACTAGGAGATGGAACCTTGAAGCGTAGGTAGAGAAGCCATCACTAGCGGTTCCATCAGGGAGCCTTTCCGGGATCTGGCATAATTGAGAAAGGTCAATCCTGGCCTTTGCTGCTACATTGTACAGGGCGAAAGTAGACTCGAACGCTTCTGTAATTTGTTCGAAGGTTTTGTCTGCATCTGCGACTCTTGGGTTCGAAAGCTTCATTAGCCATCCTTCCGTGAAGGTCTTTCCATGGCCCTTGCTTATTTTGTTGAGAAAAGTAAGGGACTTAGTCATATCTGTGTAAAGTTGATCATTGATGAGGAAGTAGGCTTTCATGGAGAGAAGCCATCGGTTAGAGTCCTCAGCTTCCCCAGTAAAGTCCTCAGGGAGCCCAGCCTTTATTTCTGAAACTATGTCGTCGTCTTTGGGAGCCGGGTCAATGTCAATGTCGGAATCTGTGTCCAGGTCATGATAACTAGCAGGATGATCCTCATCTGAAGGAGGGTACAGCGGCGAAGGAGGGAGTGCCACAAGGGGTGTTAACAGGGTCGCTGACGGATTTGGTGTCAGTTGATAGTCTAGCTCAAGATAGTCGGTTGCTCTTCCTCATCTCCTGTTTACCTTGTCTAAGTCTTGTTGCCTTTGTCTGTAAGTTGCCTTTGCCTCAGGGAAGGAAAAGCGATCAGGAAGGGGGACGAAGAAGGCATGTCCGAGAGGTAGTTCGTGGATGCACAGGAGAGGGGAAGGGTTAGCACTAGGAGGTGCCGACGGAGGGAGTGGAGCAGAAGGACCTGGCTCTGGGCTAGAGGAATCTCTGAATAGATTGAATCGGGAAATGTTGGCGGTGGGGTGTGTCCTTTACACAAAGGTAAGGACAAGGGGAGAAGCTAGTTCTTTTGTAATGCGCAGCGCAGTTAGTGACAAGCGGAGCGTGAAGTTACCTTGATCTGAACAAGTTTACGATGGGAGGATGAAGTAATGAGTAGAGGAGCTTGCTAGGCAATGTCTACCACAGTCTATCCCAGAAGACGAACTGAGACTT
This sequence comes from Boletus insuetus, assembly GCA_038093095.1. NCBI lineage: Eukaryota > Fungi > Basidiomycota > Agaricomycetes > Boletales > Boletaceae > Boletus > Boletus insuetus. Next base: position 11,498 of record JBBPRQ010000382.1, on the reverse strand, counting down.
GAGGTGGGCTCGACAGTCTCCGATATCCAGGTGCTAGCCGCTGGAGGTCTCGGGAAGTATCACTAGAACTATGCTGATATTGCATAGAACTAACTTAGGGAAATACACGATAAAAGTACAGAGTATATATATGGTATGCCCCTGGTCTGTGCGAGTAAGGTAAATGATATATAAGAAAAAAAGGAGGCAGGAGTCCGAAGGACAACCGTGCTCCGTATAGTCCATCCTGATGATGTGGAACTGCAGGAAGTGGCAGTGTAATCTACAAGAAGAACGCCATGTAGGCGGAAGTCCGAAGGAATCCCATACAGAAGCAGAATGAAAGGAAGAAGCTAAATATAGAGCGGAGGTGGGTTGCTGTGTGAGTATGTAAGAAATGGATATAAAAGGAGAAACTATCTGGAGGACGACTCCAGTACAAATACAACTCCATAGAGTAAGAGAAAGAGTCTAGAGAGAAACAAATAAAGCAGCAGTGCTGCCCAAGCATAGTGGATGCGAGAAAAGAGTACCCCCCTAGTAGACTGTAACACTGCTTCCCCTAGGCGTTCTGCTCCATCTCCGGAGTTGGATGACATTATCAACGATGTTGGATACGCCAACATAACTGGGTCTCCCGGCTGTTCTTATTTGAGTTTGTACTAAGGTCTTTCAATGGTGTTTCAGATCTAGTATGGGGGTAATGTTATGATTCTCTCTTTTCTTTCTTGTTTTGTATCAATAACACGTCTCATCTACTCTCCACAGACTTATCTTTTCTTTCTTTTATGATGACACATTCCTCTCACGTGTTCTTCCCGCTGGCATCCCAACAGTCTCCACTTACTTAGTTGTCATCTCTTCCACCTATTTCTATTATTTTCTATGCCTACCCTTAACACTTGTATATCCAACATATATAAGTTGTAGATACTGCTCTAGCATTTCCCCATGCTTGAGCTCCTTTGTCTTCTTGTACTGTGTACAATCTATTGCTCTTACCTCACTCTACACTGGTTCCAGCCCAGCTCCCTTGAATCTTTGAACTACTGGTCTCAGCCCAGTCCCCTTGACCCTTGTGTGGACGCCCCCACAAGTACCCTTGACCTTCAACCCTCTGTTCTATAAGTCCTCGTTATACTTTTGACTCAACACTCTTGTTCCTTGATCTCTCAAAGGCTACGCTCGTTCCTACCTGGACCAAGCGTAACACTACTGCAGATGGGTTAGTTACAGTGAGAGGGGTTGATTGACTTTGGTTACTTTTGTTTGTTTCAGATGATATTGATGTGGTGGGTGCCACCGCACTAGCATTACCAAGTGGTTGGAGGAGCTAGTCATTTGTTGTAAGAAATAATCATACCTATTGTGAGTTGTTGGATGCTGAGTGCTTTGGTCATTGTTGAGTTTATTTGATGCAAGAGGGAAGACAGCTGGTTTTCCAGTGTCAAGTGTCAAGGTAATGCTGTGAAGCTAGATCAGTACCAGGTGTTGTTATGTGAAACAGATTACTGGCAATGTTTTTCGATCACCCTATCGTTAAGTGTACTATCATCATGCTTAGACATAGTGAAGTGTTGATGGTTAAACAATGGACAATGGTTGAATGTTAAAGGATAATGGTGATTGATGGCTGAAAAGTGATGTGATAGGGGAAGATAGTGCTCTGCACACCCCCTATTATGTGATATTGCATGTGACTTGTCAATTAGTTGCACTGGAATGGGAGAAGAAGTATGGTATGATCAACATCATTAGGGAATTTTTAATGGAATGATAATCTCTTATAATTCCTTATAATCTCTAGCAGACATTATATTTCTACTAAATATCAATTATTTGTCTCTGTTTGGTGTATAGCTGTAATTGTTGATATAAACAATGGTATATAGTTATAGGCAGCAAGTCATAATACTTGAATTAGAAGAGATATTGAGTTTTTAAATCTCTGCCAGGGATTATAATGGATTATCGTTTCATTAAAAATTCCCTGATGATACCATTAGGTTGCAGTTGTGGCTTGACCATCTTTAGGGTGTCGCTCATCAAACCATACTCGTGTTCTTTCATTTAGAAGACTGAGACGATTCAGCTTGTCCCTGAGATCCTGTTGTAGTTGGAAAAAAATATGGTGTGGTGAAAACCAATGCAAGACTGCAAGGTGATGTAAGCCAGGAGCTCTGGACAGCATTACATAAGCATTTTGTATTCCCCTCCCACTCGCCAGGTCAATGACCACATTACCCATTGATGCACCTTGCACCTTGTAGTTGGTGAATGCCCAGTCCAACACCAAAGGCAATTGTGATCAACAGACAGTTACTCTTGCATTTCTCAAAGGATAATAAGTGAAGCTGGTTTTCTTTGCAAATATGGGGACAACTAACTCTTGCAACCCATTGATAGCCTCACTTTTATGTAAATGTAGATTGCTTCTCTACCCTCCAGAGATGCATGGTACATAATGTCATGCATAGTACTCTGTGAGCCATTGACAATCTTGTTCTCAATCAACAGGTTTTCCATTATCATTACAGGCATTCCAGGCATGAAGAGTAAGTGTTCAAGAGAATTCCTTTGGATGAACCAAGGACAATTGTAAGCAATCTCTACTGTGTATGGCATAGTTTTTGATAGTATCCATTACAAGATAAAAGTGATACTTCTGGGTTGTATCAAGTGCAAATTGTTTTGTTCTCAACATGTTGTATAGGTCATATAGCTGGCAGCCACCAAAGATGACAGGAGATTCACATAGTGTCTGGTACTCTGCTTCGGCATCATGCTCCAGGGTGTGGAGAAGTCAACCTTTTAAGATGTCATAATCCGAAGTGCCAATGTTGCTTGTTATGGTGGCATTTCCAATGCAAAACTGATTGAGAAGGTCGACATAGAATGGGTCAGTGATAGCTCTTACATTCTTTTTAAGCTCAATGACATAAGTTAATTGTTGTCACAGAGTAGCACCAAATAGTCCTTGATGTCCTTGAATGGTTTATTTGGTGCCTAGAGCAACCCATCCGAGTGGGTGCAAAGCATACAATGTGGAGCTGGCAACTGGGTGCAGTTGCCCTAAATGACCAGTGTAAATGTGTTATGGTTTACTAAAGGGGTACTCATTTTCTCACTATTCTTGTTTACTCTCTTGTCTACAGACTTGTTCTCTCACTGTACGTAGTTGTATTCATAGTGGAGTCATCCTCCACATTATCAGATATGTTTCTTGATTCACTTCTTCTTATGGCTCACACAGCGCCCCGCCCTGATACCATAATTAGACTTCCTTTCCGACTCCATTGTAGAGATCCATAGTCCTCTAGGTTGATATCCAGTCATTCCACAACATTCCATGATATCCAGATCCTTTTCTACTTGTCCATCCAATCTGGAACATGGTCTGTCCTATATCCCTTTGTTCTTTACTTCCCAAATGTAGTCTGATTCAAATCAACAAAGTCCAGTATTGTATTTCATCTGTCCGACCCAAGTTACATTGGATTAGACACCAAACATGCCAGACTTCGGACTAGCATGTTCAGACTTCATTCCTATAGTCCTGGGACTTAGTCATCACATGTGACATCCCATCCTTGTGTTTGTTTCATCTTCTTATCATTGTCCTTGGTTATCATTAAGTCTGGAGTATGCTCCTGAACTATAAATATCTCTATTTGGATATCCAAATACATCTTTCATCCAGTTGGTGTTGATCATCTCTTTTTTGTCCACATCACCTCAATACAAAGTCCAGTGCCCATTGCATAACTTGCCATTGCTCTCACTTGCTTCTTGCACGTTCAACGCTATATCTCCTTACAAACCAAAGCTCAGGTGTTTCTTGGGTGTCCTTACACTTTTTACCTTCAACTATCTGAAATTCCAGACTTTGTCTGGGAGACTCAGACTTCATTTCTGTGTCCTCCTGCTCTTCAACTCACGATTGAATCCCTTTAGGGTCGAACATATCGCACCCTTAGATCTTTACCTTTTGCTAGGGACCTGCTTGGCATAGTCCAGGAAGGTTGCCAGCGACCCCTTGTTATCTACACCGTTCCGCATTGCCTTATTCAGACTTCTTCCATTGTAGAACTCCATTTGTATTTTATATTGTGCTGCACACTATATCTTAGATCTGACTTGCTGCTGTGCATCAAGCCATATATAAACAGAGATAGAACTCCTTTGGGCTTCCACTCCTTTATTTCCTTTTCCATCTCTCGCACACACCAAGGGCCTAGCATATAAATAGTCTCACTTCACTTGCCAGTATTTTCCCTAAGCTAGTTCTACACAATATCAGCATTGTTTCTAGACCAATCATCCAAGTCCCTAGTAAGTGCCTTGTCATACCTATGATAGGAGAGACCCACTTACTTCACATCCTCTTGAAGCTTGGCACCATCCTTCAGTGTTCCCTCATCACCCTTTTGTCCTTCGATGCTATGCTTCTTCAATCTGTATCACAGTATGCTCTGTCAATACATTGCTATGTGTTACAAAATGATATTTATCCCTCCAAATGGTTTGTTGCTCATATTAGGGAATCCTTGCTTTGCTAATGAGATATATTCTGAAATTTGACATAGTAGTTCAGCTGACACCATGGAAATTTCGTCTAGGATGAGGTACCTCACATTGTGCCATATCACCTGAAGATTGTTCTGTTTTGCAATAGATTCACTACCTGGTAAAAATGTAAGGGCATGGATAGTATAACCATCAATTGGAATCACAGCACTGCTTGTCGGTGTGCTTAGAAAGAGGTTTTCTGGACATCCACACCAACAAAACAGGGCAACAATTACTTCAATCACATGACTCTTTCCAGATCCACCAATACCAGTTATTAGCATCATCAATTAATCCATGGAGGACAAGATAAAGTGTTCTGCAACAATTCGGAATGCCTGGGATTGCTCTTCATTGTCTTGTATTCTTTATGGATGTCTTTGACAGCATTAAACAACTCCTCCATTGTCATTCGTGTTACTTCACACCAAGCACGAGTATGTTCACTTTCGCTGGTGTGTCACTACATGTCACTCAAATTAAGTTCCCGAAAATTCCATTGAGCATCTGCAAGATGCTGACGTTCACATTCCTGAAAGATTGCAGGATCATCTGGAGGTGCCAGATGGACTACCATCACATCATGTCATGTGTATAAAGTATGCCCAAATAGCAAGTATCATGCATCACAAGCACACATGGTATGCAACCATAGCACATTCTGCAGTTCCAAGTGATGAAACCTTGAGGAACAAGCCAACCCATGTGCAACAATAAGCTGGCAAAGATCACAATTAGTAAGGAATTGAAACTGCTTGACCAACAAGGGGACAGAGGGGACAAAAATAGGAAGGTTGGGGCCCAACAGATACACCATACAAGGATCAACAACTTCAGTGGAAACCCAAAGAAATTGAAAATTGTGATGCAAAACTGCAAATGACACATGGGTGCTCATTAGATGGTTGCTGATATCGCACAAGACACGAAAACAAGGAATCATCTATAAAAAGTTAATCAGCAATGTGCACATGATGGGCAATGACTTACACTGAATGTCTGTCACGCCCACTATCGAGGACACTAGGAAGAAAAACGGAGCAGGGTGCTGACAACACAAAGGTGAAAGGGACAATGTCACGATTTATAGAAGTTACTTAGGGGTCACCTACGTAAGCATGAGGGCAGACACTTGCTATACAAGGCAACAGAATGATTCTGGACAATTAATGAAAACAAACCTGGACCTTTCAGGTCTAGGAATTCATGCAAGGTGAATGGTTAGTGATCAAGCAATAAGAAAGGAGTAAAGAGGGATGAAAGATGTAGCATCTGTGATATGTACAAGGTGTTTGTAACATACAGGAGCAATGATAGGAGGGACTTGCATTGACTAAGACCCCCTTTTCAAAAATCCTATGAGGAGCAGGAAAATGAGACCTTTCTAATAGTAGTTTCATCATCATTATCCTCAATCTCCTGGAGTTGAGGGAGTCCTTCTTCAATCTTTCACACCTTTTGGTAAAAGTTGAAGGGAAGTTGGAACAATCACTGGATCTACATATGACCAGTTTTGCAACAGCAGAAGTAACATCCTTCTTTGATACAGTGTTGGTATTCTTCAGGAGTCATCTTGGACATGCATATAGCAACATCCATAGCATTGGGATCTCTTTCCTTTCAAGGGATGACATAGGGAAGAGTAATGTTCTTGTCTCATTTGGCAATTTCAATCCATTTGTTAATGGTATTAAGAATGGTGTCCATGGACATGATCTGGTGCATCAAGCCAGGGGGAATGGTAGAGTAGAAATATCTAAGAACTTGATCATCCTTGATCCCAGCAATGGGAGTGTGGTTTGTGAAATCAGTGATATAGGAATTGAGCAAAGGACTCCATTTTCCATCCATCCTTTTGATCATCTTGATCATCATGATCCAAGCAAGGAAGTTCCCTTTGGTGTCAGCATGCTTGAATGTGGTGGTAAACTTAGTGATGAAGTCCTGAAACTTTCTGAGAGAGATAATAGTCATAGTTTCAGAGGCATATGCTTTTAAGGCAGTTTGGCAGAAAGTAGATGCCTAAGTGGCAGCAGTTTTTTTGGTTATGTAGGAGAGGGCAAAGACATTTTTTTTGTCATCGGAGTTGCTCACTTCTTCATTGACAAGAAGGTACATCAAAATAGTAGCCAACCAGGGGGTGGCTTTTTTATGGGATCCATTAAAGGCATCAGAAGCACTGAGATGAAGTTCAGAGGGTTTTAAAGTGGTGAAGGACATGCTGGTAGGATTCAATGGAGGAATAGGAGGGCAAGGGTTAGGTGGAGAGAATGATCCAAATAGTGGTGGTGGACGAGAAATGGGAGTAGAAGAAGGGGAAGTAGAAACATGAGAGATGGAAAGGGGAGTGAAAAGAGAGTGAGCTAGTTCTTTGTCTGCAAAGTGTCAGGGTCAAGGGTAGATTCAAAGGATTCTTTCTCCTCAGCAAAAGACTTAGAAGTAGGTTCTGTTGTGGTCTACAGAGGGGGATACACTTTTTCTCTATACTTTTTGTTCACTTGTCTCCAGACTTGTTCTCTCACCATATGCAGTTGTATTTGTAGCAGAGTTGTCCTCTGCCTACTTAGATGTGTTCATCCTGTTCCTTGTTATGCTTGGCTCAGGTAGAGTCGAGCATAGCCTTGGATGGTTCAAAAAGGTTCGAAGGAAGCGTGCACTTAATAGTAGCACAAAGACTAAGGAGCAAAGGTTCGAGGCTTTTTAAGGATGTTGGTTGATTGCCAACATGAGACTTAGACACAAAGTGTGGACAAACGGGATGTGATTCCAAGAAGATCTAAGCTAAGGTTCCTAGGGATATATTGAGGTCTTTTATATAACCAGAGCATAGACTTTAGGAAAGGCATAGAAAGATGTGGAATCAGATGGAAGGAGTCGCTGATGAAGCAAGTGATGAGTTATTATGTGATTGAAGTGAGTCAGCGATAGAAGAAAGGAAAAGAGATTGTCCATAGAGGAATGCATAATTGTAATAGTACAAGGAAAAGGAACAAGTTGTAACATTCCTCTTGTCTTGTGACTCACACAGTTTCCACCCTCCATGCCTATATTTAGACTTCCTTCAATTCTGTTTTGCAATCACCTTATTCAGCAGACTTTACCGATTGTAGAGTTCTGTTCTATTTCATATCTGTGCTGTGTACTCATATTTTATATTACTTACTTCAGACTCCAACTGCTGTGCATTCAAGTCATTGTTGTATGGAGATGGAATCCCTTCAGACTCCTGCTCCATATTTCCTTTTCCATCTCTTGCATGGACCAGAGGCCTATCATATATATAGCTTTGTTACTTCTTATCTGTATTTTTCCTAAGGTAGTTCTATGCAATATCAGCATGGTTTCTAGTGAACTCTAAGTCTAGCATGATTCCTAGATAGGAGAGACCATTAAGTCTTTTTATCATCTCAAACTTTATTCCTCAGACTTCTTCTTCTCACTCATTCTCCCTTCATTACTTGCTATGTCTCTTCAATCCATATTGTAGCACCACTTGTCACTACTGCACTGTACATTACAAAAGAACTAGCTTTTCCCCTTGTTCCTACTTTCACATAGAGGACACACACCCCCACCATTATTTCTGTCTTTGGCAGATTCAGAGTACCCTCCAACTCTCCTAAATGCACTTCTACTCTCCCACGAATTGCCTCACCTGTGATCCCCATCACTGTGGAATCCTCAAGTTCTACCCCATGCAGTTCTCCACTTCCCCATGTTCATCAGCTTCCCAACAAGCATATTTTTTTTGTTGTCTTACCCAATCACTACTTCTCCCCTAAGTCTATTGTGTACTACCAACAATGTCAATGGGAACTTGCTGAAGAAAATAGGAGACATGGAAGACCCTCCAACTACCTACCCCTTGTCTCTGAATTAGCTGCCACTCCTCACCTGAAACCAACCATGCCAGAGGATATTGACATTAACCCAGTGTAACAGATGCTACATTTCTTGATTCATTTCTCAACTCTACTTGCTTGCTGCAGACACTCTGCTGAACCTGGACACTGATGCTAGTTCATTAGCAAGTCCCTACTAACTAGATAATCTAAATATTACCTCAATCAAAACCACATGATCTATCACATGACCTTATCTCTTATCTTGGCTGTGCACCTCATGTTGCACAAATATCATTCTCATGCTTACCTCATGCTTTCCCTCTTGACTCACTTTCCCTTATTGTCTAATAGCAATATTCCCTTAGAACAGCCTTCACCTCATAGTACCCAGTAGACATACTCTTAACTACTTACAGATAGTATAGCCTCTAGCATAGCTTGGTCTGTGCATGGACTCTCTTAGTATATATTGTCTTATCTCTAGTAGTGTAGACTCTAGTCTTATTCACCTGTTCATTCCTCTTATTGTTGCTATACATCCTCTAATTCCTTAGAATATCAAATTCTACTATTGGCTAGGCTCACAATGTCACAAAGTCTCTCATAGAGTTCATAGTGGGACCAAGGGTCATTACAGGACGCTTTTCTCAACAGCTTCAAAGGATTGGAGATTTGCACAAGGGGATCACATATGTTCCCACTCCATCTTTCCCACAGTGCTTGCGACCCTTATGTGATGGATGTAGATGCCATACATCTAATGCCTATTCAATGGTCAGAGCATATAAGAACAATCAATGTTTTACATGCCACAAGGTTGGCTGTAGGTTGTCCAACCACCAATCCACAACCAAACAGAATTACCATTCTCACTCATTGCAAGACAGATATCACACACCCCAACAATGATGGTCACAAAGCACCAGAGCCATTTCCACCTTATACAACAGCTTTGACGATGTGACTAGGTGAGATGATCTAGAGGTCCTGGGCTATATAGAGAGCCTTAGTAAAAAGTACCAAGACACAGCTATTAAGATCCTCAAAACTGCTTTTGAGGAAGTGATGGATCCTAACATAGAAGAGGAGGGTTACCAGGCCATGGCTACAGTACATTCAGCCACATACCAAGAGTGCCAAAAAGTAGGAATCAGGGATCAAGGCCAACCATGGAGTTAGGTTGGTATGGTCAAACAGATTTTCCACCCTTGCACCGGCAGATCTTCAAGAGGCTACCTGGAAGGAAAGTCCTGGAGATGCTCCAGGCATGTACCCATATGACAAACCTTAGTCAATCACAGTGGGGGCAGAAGCAACCTGTGCTGGATTAACAAAGATCCAGCAACTCTCCAGGGGTTATGGGAAGAGGTTTAGACTGCAACCCTCAAAGCAAGAGTCCACCCACATAAACACAGTCAAACTAGGATTAAAGAAGATAGCATGACATGTGGTGCGCAATGAGATGAGGACTTGGATAACTGAGGACCAAACCAGAGTGGGAACTAACCCACCAACTGCATACAGCACAAGATCCCTCTTTGCAAAGAAGCTCACTTCTGGAACCGACCAGCAAGCTAGACTTAAGGATATCTGTGGCTTAGACAACCTGGGTTTTTGAGGGGTGGAGAAGGGTCAATGCCTTCTTCCACCATACAGACTATTAATCACCACTTATCACCAGTGTTTGTATCAGGGGCAACCACACAATCTATCTTGATTCCAGTCACTCTTTACCCCCCTGATCGTACTGCATTTAAAATCATCAACACAAAAGCCCTAATTTATTCAGATGCAACTGGATGCTTCATTGATTACACTTTGGTTATAGCATGTGAAATCCCCACCATGAGACTCAAGACTCCCCTGCAGACAAGCAACATTGATGGTATGCCTAACCATAATGACCTGATACGAAAACAAGCATTGGTACTAATGAAGATTGAAAAAACTACAGAACTCCAAACATTCCTTGTTATTGACTATGATAAGGACAACATAATCCTGGGACTACCATGACTCCACAATTAAAACCTGGAGACAGACTGGAGTATAGAAAAGGTCTGACTACCTAAGGTGGAACTGACTGATCCGGTGCAGACAGGCAGGAGCAAAGAGTATGCTGCTGCCTGTGTAATGCACAGCAATGTGTTGACAGAGCATACTGTGGTATGGATTGAAGAAGTGTAGCATGAAAGGACAGAAGAGTGATGAGAGAACACTGAAGGACGGTGCCAAGCTTTGAGAGGATGCGAAGCCTAAGTGGGTCTCTTCTATCCTAGGGACAACAAGGCACTCACTAGAGACTCAGAGGATTGGTCTAGAAACAATATTAATATTGCATAGAACTAGCTTAAGGGGAAATACAGGCAAGTGAAGCGAGACTATTTATACAGTAGGCCCCTGGTCCATGCAAGAGATAGAAAAGGAAAATAAAGGAGCGGAAGCCTGAAGGTGTTCCATCTCCGTCTACATATGACTTAATGTGCAGCAGCAAATCTGAATAAGGCAATGTGGAACAGAGTCGGAAAGAAAGTCTAGATAGGATATCGAAGGTGGGGTGCCATGTGGGCCATGGAGGGAAGTGAATCAAGAAACATATCTGGTAATGTGGAGGACAACTCCACTATGAATACAACTGCATACAGTGAGAGAATGAGTCTGTGGACAAAAGAGCGAGTGTGAGTAAGGAAAGAAAATGAGTAGCTCCTTAGTAAACCATAACATTACCCCTTTGTAACGACCCTTGATCCCACTATAAGCTCTATAAGGGACTTTGTGATGTTGTGAGCCTAATCAATAGTAGGATTTGATATCCTAAGGAATCAGAGGATGTATAGCAACAATAAGAGGAGTGAACAGGGGTTTCAACAGGTGAATAACAAGAGGAGAACAAGTGAATAAGACTAGAGTCTACACTACTAGCAGTAAGACAATATATACTAAGAGAGTCCATGCACAGACCAAGCTATGCTAGAGGTTATACTATCTGTAAGTAGTTAAGAGTATATCTACTGGATACCATGAGGTGAAGGCTGTTCTGAGGGAATACTGCTATTGGATGATGAGGAAAAGTGAGTCAAGAGGAAAAGCATGAGGTGACCATGA
>JBBPRQ010000381.1:0-31042 GCA_038093095.1 Boletus insuetus | reverse complement strand
GGCCTTTCTCTTCTCGACGTCTATCCTGGTGCTTTCAGTGAGCACGGCCTACGGCTCATCAGGAGACAGGTCTACCGAATTCCAGAACTGCGTCTCAACGTGCTATGGCGATTATTGTCACCCATGGACGACCCTCCCACTCGACCTCCGCTTGACGCGTTGGACGTGCACAGATGACTGCAAATACCGATGTATGCACATGCTGACAGACAAGGCCATCGGTCTCGGCCACGATGTCCAGCAATACTACGGGAAGTGGCCATTTTGGCGCTTCCTCGGCATCCAAGAACCTGCCTCGGTCGTGTTCTCCCTCTGGAACATGTGGTTTCATCTACAAGGTGCTCACCAAATCCGTCGAAAAATATCTGCAAGTCATCCGTCTAGAGGATACTATCTTACTTGGGCGTACGTGAGCGTCAATGCGTGGATATGGTCAACAATATTCCATACGAGAGGTGAGGGTTGCGCGTCTGATACCTTTATCTGTCTGACACGCGTGTAGATTTGCCGCCCACTGAGAAGCTGGACTACTTCTCCGCCGCACTGGCTATCCTCTACGCGCTCTACTATACGGTCATCCGCATGGCGGGCTGGTATCCTCAACCAGCCAAACCCGACGACAATGGACGCTCGTTCCTACGATTCGGATGGTCCGCACTGTGCATCGTTGTCTATCTGTCTCATGTCACGTACCTCAGCGTGCTTCCTCGATTCGACTACTCGTACAACATGACTTTCAACCTCGTCCTCGGCATCTCTCATAACATCTTGTGGTTGTTGTATTCCCTTCCAATTCCCTTTTTCCAACGATTCCCATACGCATCCAAGACATACTATCCTCGACATATCTACAAGGCGGGCATATTTGTCCTTTTGACCACGGCTGCGACCGCGCTCGAGCTATTTGATTTTCCGCCCCTCGGCCGCGTCCTGGATGCACATGCCCTTTGGCATCTGAGCACAGCGCCCATTGCCAAGTTCTGGTATGATTTCCTGATCGAAGATTCTCAAGACCGAGGCTGGCAGTCGAATCAAAAGTAAGGATGTCACAATGATTATACATTCCTATGGTTCACTAACAAAATACATTCTAGTTGACGGATACATCTCCCCAATGTCTACTCCAAGACAGCTCAATCGAATGCAAGACTACGCTAGAGTCTTTGATTTACGCTTACGCCCGACGATCAACAACGAGACTATCAAATATATTAGCATTCCCTTGCGAGAAACAACTCTGAAAAAAAAAGACAAACCTATGATACCGTCCACCGACTCGATGATCGAATTATCCATTTCCAAGTATGCGTGTTGCGATATCAACCCCACGAAGAGATGACGCTTGTGCGGGTAAAACGTTGCAAACGCACGCTTGATCCTCGCCCCTTCTTCCGCGCTATAAAGCTATAGGGTGTCATTCCGTCGTCCCAAACCCAACAGTGCCGGTCGCACTCACCTCCAATTGGCTATTCGCTATGCTCCATGCGAATACGTTTCCCTCGCCGTCATCGAATTGCCACCGACTATGTATAAGATGCACGATTCTCATGAGCATTCCTCTCCAGACCATGCGCACGAACGGCAGAACGACATTCCCACCCACCTTTCGCCTGGCATGGTCCCATCCACCTTTTTGATCCACTGCTCCACCGGCTCAAACGCCCCACCGTACAAGCTAACCGCAACAGGCTTGTCTCCCTCGCTTCGAATGCTCGCCGTGAGCTCGTACTGGCCCGTACGGTGGTCGAGTCTCCGCACGGTCGTCAAGTGGGGTTCCCACTCGGGCGTCCGGATGTCAAAGTAAATGACGTCGCTCGCGTTGGACACGGTCGTATTGAGCATGCGGCCCGTCGTGAACGTGAGCTTTTGCGACATGGCGATGGTGAGGAATGGACTCTGACGCCGGGGTTGGGTTGGATGGAGGAGAGACGAGTGGCACAAAAAAAATCAGAGCAAAGACGGAACCCTACCTCGATGCATGTGGCACTATATACACGTCGGACGATTCAAAAAAAGGAACGACGCCGGGTGGCGAGCTAGTTCCGCCAGAGGACTGGTCACACCGATGCCCCGCCGTTCCGTATCCATTCGCACACCCACAACATGTGGCAGTTTCGAGGGGGGGGACACACGGAAATAGACTCGGTGCGAATGACAACAGTGAGAAGAAGCAATCAGACGTTCCCCCGACGTCGACTACGCGGCGGTGCATGCACAGTTACCCCAGCTTACACACGGGGATGCGTCGTCATACATGCCTATACATGGCGTTACTTCCCTCGACACGATAATATCCGGACTCTCGGGGTTCTGATCGTTCACACTCTTGTGTTTCGGGAGCGGTACTAGATATCTTTATTTCCGCGACGACAGGAAGGGAGGGCCGCGCAGCTTGCACTGATTCCAGGACATGAATCGGTTTTTCCATTCATGTTCATAATTCGTTATTCGACACAGCCGTCTCGCACTGCGAGGCTGTTCAGTACCAGTGTCCAGGGGCGGGGCACGTTTTGCTTCTGATCGCTGGGCATCAAGGACGTCTCGAGGCTCTGCCGAGAGTAGTCTTGATCTGTTGCCAGTAACCGTTAAGGGCTGTACCGCGCCATTGTGACCTCCAGCTTGGTCATCGATCGTTTAACTAGCGTGAAGCCAGTCCTTTCGCTCACGTTACTTTTTTTCCATTCAAAGTGTCAGCTGCGAATAGAATGTGGAGCCACCGTTCGAATCGTTGTGCGATCAACACCTTACTCAAACTCTCTGACGGTAATTACATTCTGTGATGCGGCCCTATGTGACTCAGGCTCAGGGCATGTCGTCGCAAGGTCCAAACTCACGAAGCATCTTACGCTCGGCTCATTGCTCTCTGCAATCATGCCCCACTTGAGAGGCAAAAGATAAATCATACAGGGGGACCCTTTGCTATACAAAAGGCCGGACAAGCAGCCTCGCTGGTCTCCAGCAAACAGCTCTTCGAATCTCTTTAGCGCTCTAACAATACTCTCAACTGCTAAACATGTTCGCCCGCTTCGTCACCTTTCTCCCCCTGGCTTCCCTCGCTGTGGTCGCCGCTGCTGCTCCCAATGCGCCCGAGGCTCGCACCACCCCGACGTGCAACTCTGGCTCTGTGCACTGCTGCGACTCGCAATTTTTTGTGAGACATCTCTTTTCACTTCTTTCCCCGTGGATGACTCACGAGTCTATTCGTTCACAGAATACCTCTGACTTCCAGAGGGCCCCCTTGAGCATAACCGGCCTCCTCATTGGTCTCGGTCTTAGCGACGGGATTGAGTGCACTCCTATTTTCGTCTTCGGCCCTTTGAGCGATGGTGCATATTGCACCCAGCAGACTGCGTGCTGCACCCATGTGAGTTTAGGACCGTGCGGTAGTTCATTGTCCATTAGCAGCTCGTACTGATGGCATGGCTTTCCCTCCCTTCATGCAGAACATCAAGATTGCATGCACTCCCATCGATGTCGCCTTGTAAAATGGGTGTTGGACTTGGATACAAGCCTCTCCATGTTCTTGCTCCTTTTTTCTTCTTATTGGTTACCTGTGTCGCTTACTGATCTTTGACTATTTTGTACCTATACGTTGAATTGATCGTACGGAGCATTGGCTATTAATTGTAAAATTTGTGATGTTTGGTGAAAAATGCTGAACTTGAACGTATTGTGAAACGGTCCGGACCGGGCAACTGAGTTATGTACCTTTCAGATGATGAGGACTCGGCGTTCGACAGCCGAAACAAGGATGCTGGGAACACTGTTGAGACACTCGCGGTGTAATGCGACCTATTGTGCCACCCAAAATTATGTAACCAGCTAGATCCCACAACACGAAGTCATCCTGTACTTACAATACACCCACTCGCCATGAATCCGAGTAATATCGCATTCGCGGCAAACACGACCGTGGCGAGAAATTTTGGCCTTGTAGGAATTGCTTCCACGTAGACTTTTTCTCCGCCACTCCGTGGATACATCGTCCTGAACTCGAGCCAGATGAACAACCCACAAAACGAAAGAACGAATCCAAGTACCCATAGCATGAGCGATGCACCAATGGACCCCACTCCATTCAGAATGGAGGACGGCGTCGAGAAGATACCGGTCCCAATGATGCGTCCGACGATGAGAAGCGTGCATGTGGTAACGCCAAGGTGACGACCCAGCCCTCCAGCAGTATCTATTAAAACACATCGAACCGACTCGGAGGAAATTGAGCGAAGCGACGTACTTTCTTCAAATGAGTGTCCACCAGGACCCACGTGAACAGCCGCATCATCTTGAACTAACCTCTTTTCATCTACATCCTGGTCCAAACCACCCCCATCACGACATGACGGACAGTAGGAAAGATACACAAAGTTTACAGTGGGTTGCAAAAGTAATGACTCACTTGCGCTTTTCTGGAGTCCGATTATGATGGTAAGATACCTGAAACTGATCTAAAGTTGTCCAAAGCCGAGTGGGCGAGGGCACAAGGTGGGTGAGTGATACCGACCTTAGCAGCCACAGGTTTCCTGAACGTCGCGTAGTCCGCGTAGTCTGCTTGCTGTCGCTAAGCAGGTGAGATGCCTCTTTGAACCTTCGTCGCGAGGCTTCACTGACAAGCGGGTCGCCTATATGTAAGTCGACTTGTGCCTCAGTTGTCAATGTCGCCTGAGCATTCTTTTTCTGAAGCGCAAAGTCATCCATGGCCTTTAACGAAATAAGTGAAGGCTTCCGTGGTATGTTTGTTACCAATGTCAATGGGAATGAAAGCGCCCAAAGGAATTGATGTATACCGAGCATCAAAAGGGGGAGACGTTTAATTTATACCTCGGGGTAATTAGACAGTAGTAGTCTCCCTATCGTAGAGGACGTCATATCATATATGACAGAGTGCATGCGTACCTGAAGGAACGCGGGAATAGCAAAACCGAGCACGGAGGCGACGATCATGAGTTTCTGTAAATTTGATGATGAAACAGCCGGCATCTTCCGGATCCTGCTATCGTATGATAGTCAGATTGATCATGATGAGCTTGATGGACTCAGAAGGCATTGCTAATTGGGTGGAATGGAGCAAGAAGGCCTCGTGGTTGTGGGAGTTAGAAAGGGACTGGAGTCATTGATTCTTTTTACTACGGCACTGACCTGCTCAGGCTCTGCCACGAAGCCTTCTGCCACTTCTTCGAGGTCTACCTGTATATACATGTACCTGCTCACCTGGAGTATTACATTATTGTTCCCTCCAAGCGATTCATCCAGAGCGGCGTCAAGATCATGCCTAGAGATGGTACGCCGAGAAGGGTACATGAGGTGACGACCAAGCTAACTATCCACATGGATCTATTCAAAGTCCATAGGTCCCTAGACACGACATATGGTGAAGAGATGCACGGTATAGTAAAGAACGCCTTGCAGTCAGAGACCCGCTCTCACTGAGTACCGCGGGTTTAGTAGGCGGCCATTCATAAAACCGTTGATGAGACAAATCTGGACCATGGTACACGCAAGATCCAAGCGTCGTTCCTCGGGCGTTGCATGGTTATCCATCATGCACTGGAAGGGAGCTCGAAAATTGGATGCCCAGCTGGTGGCAAGATCCCTGCAGTGGAAGGGTGCGAATGGAAGCTTTACCGACCTTGCTCGTCGGAAAGCATCAACGTCTCTTACTGGTAGAGCCCCAGGTACCACGTAGGCTCTGGGAACAATAGTGACAAGCTCAAGTGGTCGTGTGGTCGGCCTCCCCAATTTGATCTGCTGGCATCAGTTCCGGGTCAGTTTCTCTCTGAGCACTGAGCATGGACGTGCAAAAACGAGAATATCGTTTGGAAAAGTGTATAGCCAGTATGCCATTGCATTTTGGGCCTGACGGGCCATGAATACCAGGCATAGGACATATACATGTATCTGATCATTCACCTCACAGGAAAAAGAGCGATCTATCATCCAGCATACTCCGTCCGGTAGCAACGGTTCGAGGGGATCAAAAGACGGGGCGCGTTTGGTCCATGAGCGCTAGGCCGTCGAAGTGAGGTTCACCAATCTTTGATCCTGAGCCGACACGTGGCCAAGAAACGTGCTACCTACTTCAAAGGCTGCCATCGCGTCTTGTAGGGTGAAGTCTTCGGCCGACACGAGTGCATATCTTATGGCCGTAAGGTGATGAGACAGTATGGATGTAGTCGGCGAACATCTGAGTAACATCGTAGAAATTGTGGTCGCCTGGCAAGACCTGATCGAACTGGCAATCCATGGCCGTCGTTGACGTTGGAGTGAACCTTTTGGCGTCAAGTTAAGTAAACGGAGTTGCAAACACTCCCTTTTTGAACGCGTCGTGCACTGTAAAGACGGTGCCAATAATTTAGCAAGTCAAGCGTCCTCGAAGCCTTTCCGTTCATCCCACAGGCATCCACATGCAAGCGGAGGTCGAGCTTCTGTCGCATTTCAGGTTGCTGACGCACGTTTAGCAAGGAAACCATCTAGCATAACATATATCATGATTGTTAGGCAACGCGCAGCGATGACTCTGAACTCAAAGCGAATCAACTAGTCCAGCGTACGAGTAACTATTCCGAAGATGGGGAAATACAGGAGAATCTATCTTAGATAAGCGATCGGTCGGAGTGAGATATCTGCATCTCATCGGCGTACTTTGCTCAACACTGTGATTGCAACTTCACCATGAGTCTTCACAGTGAGTCCTTCGTTTTCCTCTTCGTCTATCCCATACTGACCTTTCGAAGCTTTGCCATTCACTGAGGCTGAACTGAACAAAGCCGGTCTCCTAGGCGATGGCGAGTCCCTTAGTCTTTTTGCACGTCAATGGCATGCCTTTCAGCGCCGTTAGCGCTGGTTGGTCGTCCCGAGAGGGGCCGAGGGGGGAAACTCGCTCGTCCTTCACCTCCCTATCCTCTCATTGCAGAATCTATGCCATCCTTACCATCTCCCTTACAGGCGTATCTGAACTCGCGGCCCAGGTGGTCAAGACCATGACGGAGCACCCGGAGCTGCTGAGCGAGTCCTTTAACTTCTTTCCGTGTCTATACCACACTTACCACCTTCCTTCCAGAGCTCTCCCTGTTCGCTCTGGAGTGCATCAATCTCAAGGCTCAGCAACGCAAGAGCCCCAGCTTGCCCCGCTTGCCCGGCTCCCCGGCCCTAAGCGACTCGTCTATGTCGTCCCATTTCTCCGCCTTTACCTTCGCCAGCGATGCCACCGCTGTCTCTGAGCACGGGCCCGACGTGTACGAGAGGACGTCCTATTATAACGGCATCACTGGGGACGACGACCACCCGGATCTCGTTTACCGCTCGGACTACCTCACTACGCTCTTCCCCAGGCCCATCGGCAGACACACCCATCTCCCCGTCAAGTCGCTCCGCGGAGTCTTCAACACCCCACTGAATGGTGTCTGGGACACTGTCGGTCCCCAAATCCGTGACCTGATCAAGGCTCACGAGATCCACTGGTCGTCCATCGACCCTGCCCGCTTCTTCACTCACGGACCGCCGGGAGAGGAGGCGAAGGGGAGTCTCGGCCCTGTCGTCATTTGGGTCGGCATCCTTCCCGGTTCTACCTCCCCCGATATCGCCCACGATGTCTCCCAAAAAATCCTTACGCTCCTGGTGAAGAACGGAGTCGATGGTGCTGTTGTCGAATGGCGCGAGGCGGTCCCGCAGAGGCTGGCAGGTCCCCCCCTTATGCGCCACGTCGGTAGCAGCAACGCCACTCATCATGTCCGTCGCTTCCTCACTGCTCTTCTCGGCGTTCCCCTTGCGACCGAAGAAATGGAGGAGGAGGAATCCCAGGGCAGTCTTACGCTCTGGTTCCATGAGAACAAAGACAAGGACGGCAACCCCAGCAACAAGGTTTACGGGGTCAGTAATTGCCATGTCCTGCGCAAGAACACCACCGTCGATTACGAGCACAAAGGCGGCGCACGTAAGGACTACGTTCGAGTTTGCGGGGAGCGTCGATTCAAGCGCGGCGTCGACGAGATCACGATGGCCATTGCTGATCACGGCATTCTCGCCGATCTTTGGGCCCGAGAGATCGTCAAGCTGCAGGAGAAGGAGGGGCAGGACCCGGAGGACGCGAGGGGGATTCGGCGGATTCGAAGTAAATTGGAGGACGAGAAAGGAGCTATCGTCGATCTCGAGGCCTTTTACGATCAAGTCATGAAAGAATGGTCTAACATCAAGCTCCACCGCAACATCGGGCATGTCCAATATGCTAAAGCCATCACGGTCGACGAAGGTGGCACCCCATATACCTCAGACTGGGCTGCGTTCTTGGCTGCTGAGGCGAAGGTCAAGGACCAATTCGAGGGCAACGTCGTTGATCTCGGTGCGTTTCGACTTACCTCTCTCGCATTTACCTCGTCGAACGAAAACAACTTTATTCAGGGTCAAAGTATTTACCTCGAGACCTAATGAATATGTTCTATCCTCTCGGTAGTGGTCAGACTACGTTCGAGTTTCCCGTGGGGAGGAAGCTCTATATCGAGGGCTGCACCACGAAGGAGGACCTCGCCAACCCTACCGAATTCGACAGCGAAGGCCAGCCCTGCCTTATCGTCGGCAAAGACGGCAACATTACCGACCTCACCGTTGGACGTTACGCTGGCCTAGAGTCGTTTACTCAGAACGAAGTCGGCATCGAGTCCGTCGAGCTCGGTATCTACAACTCGGGCGTCAAGGGTGCCGAAGTCTTCTCCACTAAAGGAGACTCGGGCTCCCTCGTTTGGCACCTAAAGAACGGTAAAGCTCGCATCGTAGGCCAACTCCACTTTGGACAACACAGGGGCGGCTCGACGAGCAACCATGTTACCTACTGCACCCCTGGGTGGTACCTCTTGATGCAGATCAAGAAGAAATTCAAGTACGCCGACTTCTACCGTACCAGCTGGTAGGCTTGAGGGCAACATTGGCGGCTATAAATGTTCGTTTCTTTCTTCCGCTTCATGCTTTAGTACACATAGCTGACGAACTTCGAAGCCTGTGCATTGGCGAGCTGTTCCACATCATCTTCTCCTGTAACCACTTCACCTCCACTATCCCCACTCTCTTTACTTCTCGTTTGTCTACTGAATGATTTTGCATGGCATGGAAACCAAGTGATATCCGTACCGCAGCACATGTTGTAGACGGATTACGGCGGTGTCATTGGCACGAATTAACACGATGTAGTGGTTGGTCAGCGACGAGATAGAGTTGCTCGTTGCAAGATATTGTTTGAGAATGGCACGATGCTGGGTTATCAGGAGGATCCACATATCTTCATATCTGCGACTATGTGTTATGATTTGACACCAACAGTCACTCTAAGTGAGTGATTATGAAGGGAAGGAAATAATATTCCAATTCTGAGGTTTTACTTTACAAATGGTGCTACTTATATACCCTACAGGCCTGTGCACAGACCAAGTGATATGGAACATGATAGAAAGTTCCAGAACTGTGATAGTGATATAGTACAAAGGTTTAGATAGTGATAGAGTGAAATTGTGAAATTTAAAAGTATTCTTTACACTATGACAATTTGGTATGTTGTATGCATTGTCATTACAATAATATCAAAATAAGTACAAGGGAACAATTCCACGTTGAACAGAATGAATGAAGGAATATACTAGCAATGACCCGCTGTCGCCCACCGTAGAAGAGGCATCAGTCAGAGGTGGCAGCTTCCGCCAAGCTGGTGTGGGTGCAGTGGC
Source organism: Boletus insuetus (assembly GCA_038093095.1). Taxonomy (NCBI): domain Eukaryota; kingdom Fungi; phylum Basidiomycota; class Agaricomycetes; order Boletales; family Boletaceae; genus Boletus; species Boletus insuetus. Next base: position 21,335 of record JBBPRQ010000381.1, on the reverse strand, counting down.
CACATTCAGTTTGGTGAGGAGTAGGGTTGGTCCAACCCGGGTGCCAGTGCCTCAGGTAGGCGGAGCATACGGGGCGTCGTTATCACGATTCGACGGACCAGGGTATGTGTCTGTCAGGTTCACGCATCCACAACAAATGTAATGACATTTGACACGGCAGCATAATATATGCTATGCCAGATGGTTTCCTAGCTAAACGTACGTCAGCAACCTGAAATGCGACAGAAGCTCGACCTCCGCTTGCATGTGGATGCCTGTGGGATGAACGGAAAGGCTTCAAGGACGCTTGACTTGCTAAATTATTGGCACCATCTTTACAGTGCACGTCGTTGACGACGCGTTCAAAAAGGGAGTGTTTGAAACTCCATTTGACTTGATGCCAAAAGCACTTTCCTTGTTCACTCCAACGTCGTCACCAGTCGCGACATCGACGACGGCCATGGATTGCCAGTTTGATCAGGTCTTGCCAGGCGACCACAATTTCTATGATGTTCGCCGACGCCGCTCCAGGTAATACACACACGATTACATCCATACTATCCCATTCACCTTACGGCCATAAGATATGCCGTCCAAGTTGGGTGGGTAACCTGGGACCGAGTTCATCACATCGCTGGTGAGGTGGAGTAGGAATGCCGTTCGCAGCGGCGTAGAGGGGTCTATGGGTGGTATTTGCAGGATGAATGCCAACAGATGGTGCATGGCGTCAAGATAGGCTGTCAATGTGGGCAGTTTGGTGAGGGATGGCTCTGAACTGGTTGACGTGGGTACTACATCATGGGATAGGACCACAGACGAAGAGATGGCGCACCGTTTCTTAAACGAACTCTCGACGTCTTGGAACGAGTACTATAGAAAATCAATCGCCTTGTGCTCCTGTCCCTTGGACAGTGCCCGCGGCGTCTCTGCAGTGTGATTGTTAGGACCGGATTCAATATTGACATCCATCTCGACTCGAAGCATTGGAAAGGTAAGGTCCTTGGTCTACTAGGACTTGAATCTGACTTGTCGCCGGACTTGGTCTAAACAGCTCCATGGCCATCAAAGCACCTTTTCGCGCGACTTGCTCTTATCGTGGGTCCTTGAGTGCCTCTTCCACGGCTTCGGTCACGTCGCTCTTCAATTGTCCATGGCCCTTGTTTCTCGTATCGAGTCGCAATTAAATTCCACAACATCACTGTCAGTGTATGCAGCGAGAATGGAAAGGATGTGCCTGGATGAATGCGGGATTGTAAGTTATGTCTTGGATAGAATCCGTTACCACTCCACAAATTTTCGCGATCATTTGTAATGAGGTGTCCGTTAAAAGTATATGAAAATGGGTCTGGTGACGATTTTGAAATCTTGGACGACGGATCTTTGAAGGACAGGACTCGTTTTGATGGGGTAAGCCTGGTGACATGATTTTACGGAGGAAGACTGACTTTCCACGTGTTCTGTTCTGGTAATGAAAAGTGGCAATCATCGTTCAGTGCTTGTTGTCATACAGAGTTGAGTCTTACGTAGTATAAGCCAGCACGTCCACTTGAAGGATAGGATGCGCAAACAAGCCAGTATTAAGCAACGACTCGCCTGTGTCGTTTTCTGAACTCGCATTCCTTGATGCTGCTAGTCGCGACTTGAAAATTAATTAATTAATTAATGGGTTTCAGCTGCACGTTTGGTGTTTGTACATGTTTGCCGGTCATCTAAGACGGTGGCAGTGCCCCCCAACGAGACATGAAGCAGGCCGCTTTCTGATCCGAGCTTCCTGTTCCGGACCAAACGTTTCATTGCCAACCAACCACCGGAAGTGCGATCTAAATGCGTGGTCCGAAGGTAGAACGTCTCGGAAATGCATATATTTTTGGGAATGCTGGGAAAAATACGGTATGAAAATTCTCTCTTTAGGTATATACGATGTCGTGAACTCATTGTAAGAAGATGATATGATCCAAGCAACATGCACTGACATGTCGGCGATTGAAGGGGGCGCACTGTTAAACCCAAAATAGTTCTTCCGAACATGTAACGATAACTCCTCGGTCGGCCTATCCGATGGGGAGTACCTACTAGATTCGTCTCCTATTCGAAAGCATTCGTCGTGAGTAACTTTCAACAAATATAGTCTACAAGTGGAGCTGGATTCACCTTCTCCAGGTCTTTCTCCAATTTAAGGCCACCCCCCTTAAAATAAATCATCGCTTAAGATACAACGCCCTCGTGCGTACAGATGGTTTTGCCGAGTGGCATTTCGTGCAATGTACTTACCTGCCCGGAAAATGCAATTTCAATCTGACGAAAGAACCTGGACCATCACGTCCAACACCGAGAGACTCTGTTTCAAGGCATATTGTTTTTTCTTCCTTCTTCTTGCCGTCATACTTTTGATATGACTTGAATTTTGAAATGCAGTCGCTGTTCTCGAACCAACTCAGACGAGCGCGGTCCACTGCTGCAAAGCTTTCTCGTGGCGTCGCAGCTGTTCTACGCAGCGTCAGTCAGGTAGGGACAGTGCGGAGCGACGGAACGACATTTTCGATCTCTCGATTTTGGCTCTACCGCACCATTGTGACCTCCAGCTTGGTGACTCATTGTGGTGTTATTCCATCAATCGCGCCCATGCCTACCCGTACGTACGCCGCGTGGAGCCGGTCAGGCTTTTCGCCCGCGTCACTGATCATCATCATGGTCAAAAAAATATCTTTTTCATTCATCACGGAATGGAAGGGTCAAACTGCAGCGGATAGAACGTCCCCCACCGTTCGAATCGTAATATGCGATCAACACTTTACCTGAAACACTCTGATGTTACATTCTGAGATGCGGCCTAGGCTGTGTGATCAGGGCAACATTGTCTTCGTAAGCTCCAAACTCACGGACGTATCTTACGTTCGGCTCATTGTTCTCTTCCGCATCTCAGGTCACCAGTGTTGAGGGAAAATATAAACCATATAGGGGGACCCTTTGCTGTATATAAGGCCGGCAAGCAGCCTCACTAGTCTTCAGCAAATACCTCTTCCAGTCTCCTCAGCTCTCTAGTAACACCCTCAACTACTAAACATGTTCGCCCGCTTCGTTGCCCTTCTTCCCCTCGCTGCCCTCGCTGCGGTCGCCGCCGCTGCTCCCAATGCGCTCGAGGCTCGCACCGGCCCGGTGTGCAACTCTGGCTCTGTGTCCTGCTGCAACCAGAAATTTTCTGTGAGACATCTCATTGCACTTCCTTCCCCGTCGATGGCTCATGAGTCCATTCGTTCACAGAATCCCTCCAGCTTCAAGGGAAGCCCCCTTGGGCTCCTCGGCATCCTCCTTGGCCTCGGTGTTAATGCCGGGATTACCTGTACCCCTGTCACCATCATCGGTCTTTTGAACAATGGTGGACAATGCACCCAACAGACAGCGTGTTGCAGCCAGGACACACAGGTGAGTTTAGGACCGTGCAGTAGTGCATCGACCATTAACAACTCATACTGATGGCGGGGCTTTTTTCCTTTCTTTCCCTCCTTTCATCATTCATGCAGAACGGTCTGGTCAACTTTGCGTGCACCCCCATCAATGTCGGCGTGTAAAATGGGTGTTGGACTTGGATACGAGCGTCTCCGTGTTCTTGCTTCTTTTTGGATATTGGTATACTTAATGTGTCGCTTGCGTGCTTGATCTTTGACGGCTTTGATACTTATACGTTGAATTGATCGTGGGGAACACTGGTTATTACTCGTAAAATTTGTGATGGTTGGTAAAAATGCTGAACTTGAAGTGAAACAGTTCGGACCGAGATACCGGGCAACTGAGTGATGTACCTTTGAGATGCATCCCAACCGAGGACTCGGCGTTTGATCTATGCGCAGTACAGTAACTGACATCGCGAGGCTAGACCTGATTAGACGCTTTCGCGGGTTCCAAAAATGCGACGCCACAGTATCAGAGATGAGGCTAATCCTCGTGCTGCTATCTACCCGACCGTGTTGATGCCAACTTGATGGGCCGACTCGGCGGTCTTCCGAAAAGAAGAGAACATATTGTATAGTGTAGTCTCGTTCGTGCATGAGTGGGTCAAGTCCAATACACTATAGGGAGCTATTCGAATGGCCCATAGACGGTCTGGTTACCAGACTAGCAGGTACCCCGTGATATCGTTATTACGGCGATGGACATCATATATACTGATACTTAGTTCCTGGCTGATATGTTTGACAAGTACAACTTGATGCGTTTACGTTCTATACCTACTATTCAACGTAAACAAGAATATCAACAAGACTATGTGGAGTTTCACTCCATCTCCCGATACGCTTGAATAGAAATCAAACACACACGAGCGTCGTGTACGTAAATGGTCGTCATCAAAGCACATCTAGTGCAGATACATCCTCTATTAGCTTGTTCAACACCGCCGGTGTGAACTCCTCCACCCGGACAGTGATCACCCTCTCCGTAGCGACCCTCTTGTATGCTGCGACGTTGCTGCTTGGTGTGAGTAACAACGCGCCAAATGGTTGACTCAGTCGAGCAAGCATACGGAGCGCGCGCGTCTGCTTGTCTGTCTGTGATAGAGACGAGGGTGGCCGAAGGGATGCGCCATCTCCATCTCGCGGCCGCGTGGTGGTCTGTCTACCAAAGGACAAACCAAAGCGAGAGGCGAACTGCGCTACCAAGGGGGTAGTGAAAGGACCTGGAAGTGCAGGCAGTTCGCCTATTGTAGAAGATTGTTCATCTGTGCTCTCCTCGGGCAATGTCTCCAATATACTCCCCACAGGCTGTCGGTCGAGAAGAAAATCAACCCATGGGTGAACGAGGTATAAGGATTTGAATCGAGTGAGATCTTCCTCCGTCCTGATCTCCACTTTCCCAAGTGTGGCTGTTTGTGCATGGAATATTCGTTCCGACCTGCTCGACGGAACCGACACTGGCCCGAGTTTGAAAGTAATGCATGGGAGCGTCATCCGCTTTCCCAAGAAAGACGGGACACGGAGCTGGTCAAGTCGGTCGTATAACCTCGCGACCGAGTTGAGATTGAGCGACGCTTTGCGTAATCTGCCAGTGATGGCCTCCATTTCGGCACTCGTGGTGGCTCGCGGGATGTGTGAGGTCAGCGGCTGGCTGAACACACGGATGCGGGCTGGTAGACAGCTGTTAAAGCTTCCTGATTTCCCAGTCCATGCGAGAATGCTCGTGTCTCCCGAACTCGTCACAAGCTGCGACAACAGTCGTCCGAGTGCTTGGTCTCCCTCACCATACACCACCGGCAAGGCGAGGGAAAATATCCCAAGAAGTGAATATGCCTCATCCTCCAAGAGCGTTGTCCGTCGTGTTGATGCTAGACATAACTTCTCTCGTATATCGTCGAGTCCAGGCTGGAGTGCCATCAAGGCTTGCGCCGTGATGCCCGTTGCCTCTTCCATCTCTGAGAGAATTTCAGGAGACTCCTTGTGGTTGGGAATGTCGAGATTCATGTAGAGCGTCCAGTCTTCATTGTAGAATCGAACCACCTTCGACGCATGGTATTCCTGAAATGTCCAGACACGGGAGTTCCAGACGCTCTTCACGAGATCACCACGCCGTGACGGAGAGCGAACACCACGGAGTAAAACGAGCGTCTGAGCGGCACCCTGGTACCACTTGAACATCGAAACCAGCGCTTCTTGCAGCACGAAGTGATCTGCTTTATTGATGCAACATGTATCGCTCCACGCCCAATGTAACCCGGCATCCCGCACAATCTTGCAAAACGTTTGAAGCTTGTTGTTGGTGGGGGACGCCTCGAGATCATATACGGCGATGTCCTTGACTTTCTCGAACAAGGGTTCATTATAGTCCCACTTGTGCGAGAACATAGCATAACGATAGTAGTCTGTCACGTCTTGCTCGATGCGGGCACGATCGAAGTTGGTCGTCATGGAGGAAATCAACTTGTTGAAGACCGATGCGGAGACTTGTTCCGATTTATCCACAAGGCGGCCAGAGATAGTGTTAATGAGTACCCTTGGAGAGTCACGAATAGCATCCTGGACAGCGTGGCGGATCGCCATTCTCGCATCTCCCGGATTTATGTACAGATGCTGTTGCCCTGGGAAGGAAGATCAATAATGAACATTAGCATGTTGTCGACACCCTCACCGCGAATCTCCGGATCAGATGACTGCGACATCTTTGATAGCATTGCCTCGAATGCATTGACTGCGTTTTCATAATCTCCCGCTTTGTGTAATGCTGCATGCCTTCCCTGGTACCCCCATGGGGACGATGGATCAAGCTCGATGACCTAATTATGATTTATCGACAAGGACCAGGTTGCATGCCAAGAAGCGACAAGCCTTGTTTGCATCATTCAGTGCTGCCTCCGAGAAACCACCTGCTATGTGGGCCTTGCTTCGCTTCATGAAGAGACTTGGCGGTGCTGCTGGTCGGAGGGCCAGTGCAGCCGAGTAATGGGAAATGGCATCACTGTGTCGTCCTGTATTCATCGCGCTGTCTCCAAGGTTTTCTTGCTTCCCCAATATGCGGGTCACCTCGCCAAGAACCCATTCTGCCTCTTCAACATGTGTGTTTGCCTTCCCTACCATTTCGTCCACCATTTGGTGGAGGCATTCGCTAACATCTGTTACGCGGTCGGTTGTTTCGAGACATTCGCATATGATACGGTAGACAATGAATCTCGGCACAACGAACTCCTGAATCGAGGACGTTGAAAAGACGCATATCAGGGTAAGATGAGATACTTACGCTGGAAGCGATAGCCAACGCATCTTTCCAGGAGCGTTTCGCCAATGTTGCCTTTACCCACACCCTCAGAAGGGGCGTGTCAATCTGTGGATCGAGGGTCACGCGGCGCGTTGGCACGGTATTGTTGGGGATTGTAGCAACATTGATTTCGGGACTAGAGAGACATTTGTACGTGAAATCTGATAAGAAAATGATGAAGTGGATAAAAACAAACCGGCAAGTATGAGCTCACCAGAGATCCACTCGGCCATGGACCCACTCATACAGACGTCATCACCAAAGGTATCTACCAGCTCGAGAACACATGTGCCTGCATCTACAGTACGACCTGCTGCATACAATGCTTCACAAAGACGCTGTCGAACTGTGATGCCGAGGTTATCAAACCTCCAACCAGATATCTGCCAAAGACGTTGACCGTTGCTTACAAGTCACCGGATTATCGACAATGACTTACTAGTGAGACGATAGAGAAAGAAAGTCTCACGCGATGCCGCATTTTGGATCGAGCTTGCCCGAAGGAATGTATCGCACTCTCGTTGTCACCGCTGTCCATATGTGAATTTCCAATTTGGAGGTGCATCATTGCCTGCCAGACATGTCAGGGGCGACAACTGCGACAAAGTATTGTATGCTTGCCTGGACCACATTGTATACAGCGTTGACCTTTATTATAGAGAGGAGGTCGCCAACGCGCGACACTGCCTCGTTATACTTTCCGGACATGAACAGTACGACGGCCTGAGTAAGGCAAAAGAGCTGAAAGATTACCAAGTCCGACCAACGAAAATACACACCTTGATCAAAAGGAGAGTATCCATGTCGGACGGATCGCAGTGCCTGAACGCCAAGTCGAACACGCGGCAACCTTCCTCCTTTTGTCCGTTTCCGATGAGTGCGACACTCATTGCGATGTAGCCAATGACAGAGGGTTCATTCCCAATGGACTTGGGGTGATCTTAGCGTGAGCATCGCAAGTAGGGTAGCACGCACGTTTTCCGCATCTTCGATCGCTAGGTCCCAATGTTGTAACTGCGACTGTACGAGTGCTCTGGTGGCGAGTGCAAGATGACGTTTATCCCGAGTCGTTTCCGTCAATGATGCGTCGACGTCTACGAAGCGGTTCTGTTCCCACGAGCGGAGGGCAGCGTCGGTGATATAAATGAACGGTGACTGAGAGACAAAGTAATCAATTTCAACGTTGAACGAAGATAGATTAGTGGATATCAACGATACACGGTACTTACGCGATACTCTAACAAAGGCAAGCCGTATGTGAGATCGTGGACCGTGATTTTTCCAGGGAGTCCAATTGGAAGCAACCGGTCGTCCGGAGACAACGCAAGGGAAATTATGTTTTCAGGTTGTTGGGTGCGACTGAGTTGGGTGTGAGTCGACGTGTCCCAACATGTGACAGTGTTGCCCGAAGAAATGAATTCTCCATTCCGCGGTAGGACAATGCACGGGGATGAGCTGTCACAGGGAACTGTCCATCGCGAAACTTCTGTCCCGGTGGAGGTTTCAAATCTCTTGATTTCATCGCCGGATAGGACAAATAGGTGGTTATCCAACCAGAGGAGAGATGGTTTGCCCGATGATACTGCGATGCGGAAGAGCAATTGACCGTCACTGCTGTCCCAGACTTGAATGGAGTGAGGGGTGGCTGTCGCAATTCGAGCGCCGTCTGGCGAGTATTTCGCTGCAATATACCAGTCATATTTCAGTGTTTGTACAGGTTCGTTGGTCGCCACATCTAAGACGGTAGCAGTGTCAAACCACAAGGCACAGATGAGTCGAGTCGAGTCCGGGGAGAAATCGATTGCCTGGACGTTGCTTGAATTCATCTTGTGCTTCCAGACTTGTAGGTATGTCTTCGCATCCCAAAGAAACACGGCACCAGAGAATGTCCCTGCTGCGATCCATCTTCCATCTTTCGACACAGCGACACAGCGGACATCGTGTACCTGCATGGTCGCTATTTTCTTGCCGTCTTGCACTCGCCAGATTTGAACCCCATCGCTACCACCGCCCGCGAGATACTCGCTATTCGCCGAAAACGTCACCGCCTTCAATCCACTGATACCAACGTTGATTTCGATGGTCGGGGAACGTCCTTGTCCAACTATTAGCATCAACGCAGCTCCATTTATACCAGTACGCACCAGTCATTGTTGACTTTAACTCACCAGTGCCAACGCAGTTATCGCAGAGTACTTAATAGTGAGAGCCACTGGACAAGCCGTGGTTCCTTCCTATCTCATCGATATATGGATCAGTGCACACTTCCTTGTCTGTTTTCGGAAACTGTTTCCCGCTGCCAAAACATGCGAAGGCTCGGAGCAGTTAACGCAGGCTGGCAGTCCCAAAAGTATCTGCAACGTTGACGTTCATAGTACGAGATTCTTTATTCGTGCGCTTTCACCACGTCTATCGACGGCTTGCCTCATAGACTGGTCTGATCACCAGACTACCCCAAGACCCTCTCTCCCTCCGTTTGCAGTCTGCCAAAGATGACATGCTCGCGGTGCCTCTTTCCATCAGAATTGACCCAACACATTCAGCACTTTTTCACCAACATCATGTTGGATCCTGAGTTGCCTTACACCCATGGGAAAACTTCGCCAGATGAACGACGTACAAGGTTGGCAACGAATAGGGAAAACTCTCATTTTCAAGTCGTGACTAGCAGCATCAAGGAACGCGAGTTCAGAAAACGACATAGGCGAGTCGTTGCTTAATACTGGCTTGTTTACACGTCGTATCCTTCAACCTGCAGACGTGTTGGCTTATATGTGGGCAGTCGAGTCTCCATGCCAACGAGCACTGAACAGCGGTTTCATAGCAAACACCAGCGATGTGATGAACTCGGTTCCAGGGTACCCACCCAGCTTGGATGGTCTCCCACAGCTCCTCGATTTTCTCGGCGACCTGGACGAAGCGTGGTTAGCCGTCCTCAACTCTCAAGTCTGGGATCCGCCGTCGGGCAGGCGTCAACCTCGTTATTCCCGTCGACATGATGGAGCTCGACCGGCCCATCCGCTCGACGCCCATGAGTCAAACGGAGCGCACGCGGTTGCTCGGAGGTCTGTCAGAACCACCGGTCGACTCGGTGGGAAATTGGAATGAACATTGGCGCGGACGCTTGAGTTTGGGCAGTAATAAAGACGATGCAGCGTGCACTAGGTTTTCATGAATTATACGGAGTGTCAAACAATCCTTTGATGACCTTTCTTGGACGCGCATTGATGATAATGTGCCCAGCGAGCACAAACCCGACCGACAGGTATCCCACATGCAGACGGTCGAGCCTCAATGTGGTAAATACACACCTAAGGAGAGCATCCGTATGACTCGGGGTTGAATCGCAGTGCCTGAATCGCAGTGCCTGAACGCCAGGTCGAACACGCGACAACCTTCATTATTTTGTCCATTTCCGATTAGTGTGACACACTTTGCCATGTAACCAATATCGGAGGGTTGAATCTTGACGGACTAGGAGTGAATTTAGAGTGAGCATCAAATGTAGGGGCGTATGTCTGGACACGTTTTCGGCATCTTCGGTGGTCCCAATGTTGCAACTGCGATCGTACGAGTGCTCTAGTGGCGAGTGCAAGATGACGCTCGTACTGATCATTGGAGATTGTTTCCGTCAATGACGCTTCGGTATCTACTAGGCGGCCCTGTTCCCACAAGTGGAGGGCGGTGTCGGTCATATGCATGAGAGGTGATTGAGGGACAAGGTAATCAGCTTCGACGTTGAACGAAGACATAAACAAGGTAGATTGGTAGGAAAACATCAGACACGCCGGAACCTCAATCCAACAACACACGATACTTACGGTATAGTCCAAAGGCAAGCCGTCTGTGAGATTTTGGATAACGTTTTTTCCTTCCAGTCCCATTGCGAGCAACCGGTTGTCCGGAGTGAATTTATCGAGTACGGGCATTGGATGAGACCGAGTTGGATCTGAGGTGACATTATGCCGTGCAGAGTAGGCAATGAATCCCCCATGCCGCGGTAGGACAATGCACCGGAAGGGGCTGTCATCGGCAACTGTCCACTGCGCAACTGCTGTCCCGTTGGAGGCTTCAAATTCCTTGATTTCATCTTTGGATGTGACGAATAAGTGGTTGTTGAACCAGAGAAGACCGGTATCATACCACGGTTGATGGGTGCCAGTGGCTGGTTAGATTACCCTTGTTGAGCTCTCTCCACGAGAGATTTGAGCAAGCCATACACCAGTGGGAAGACAGCGGCTACTTTTCTCACAAACGCTGACCATGACCACATTCAGAGACACACGGAGCACGACTGACGTTGACGAGGTCGCAGAGTGAGCTTCACGATTGCCATTGTTCGTCGGGTATACTCCACCACTGAGAAGACGGCGGAGGACGCATGAAGCTCGACTAATGTTAAGGACACCACAGAGAATGGTTCGAGCCATGGATTCCTTGATCAAACAATGCATCGACTCATGTACAAACCAAGACTTTTCTCCGTTGCATGTGTTGTACATATTCTCTACATCCATCCGTCAGAGTTTGTTGCGCGAAAACTATGATAGACCAGTTAGATCGGAGTGGTTTCATCTTTTCATGGACGCACCAAGATCACGACCGTGCCATCCTCGAGCGCCTCTTTGCGGGGTACGAGTTCGTACCCGAATACCTTTGGTAACAAAACACGCCACCAAGCCCAATACCCGACCCCGAAAAACATCACGCCAATGGCAACAAGGCAGTACCTGTCATTTGCCACAGCATCATCAGTCACCGGCTCGTCGTTTAACGTTCAACGCTCGTTCACCAGACAAAAAGAAACTACGACGCACAGATAGTATGGTAGAGGGGGTGTGTCCCCTACACCATTGGCTGGGGGCAGGAAGGGTGCAACGATGACTACCAGAAGTTACACATAAGTATGACGGTGGAACTGGCAGGACGACACTCACGGAACAGCGTGGCAGCAAGATAAAAGACTGCCAGCGGCAACCAGACTGAGGCAACACCCGTCAGCCAGTTTTTCTCTCAGAGTAATAGCCACAGGCCTTTGAATGGTCTGGGGATATCAGGTCGTTTCCAACGCATCCAAAAGAGACCCTGTGCAAGCGTTGCATACACGGAGAGGGAAGTGAGGGTAGCGACATACTATGATCACGAAGAAATTAATGATCTGAGTAGGGTACCCTTGGATATCCAATATGAAGGGGTATGCCACATTCATGGGGGAACCAAGAATCACAATGACCTACGCTTGCGGTTCGAATAGCACGCTCCCCACAGATAACCACAAGCCACTTACCGAGGGGATCAAATGAACGATGAGCCCAGGTAAAGGCGCCTTCCCCGTGGGCCAATTTGATGCCCAGAATTTGTTACCGAATGGGAGTGGAATACCTTCCTTGGCAAGTTCTGTTTCAAGTGAAGTCATGCGGCACGATCAATAGTGTAAGATGACATGCACACCTACCCTGGTTGATGCGGGCGGCAGAAAACGTCTAACCATGTTGATGAGCACGATGAGCACGACCAAAGATGTCGGGACATACAGCAGCAGTGACATTCTAACGCAATGTTACCATTGGTTACAGGGTAATCGACGCCAAATATGTCTATACTCACTCCTAGTGCACTGCATTATCATTCAGCCACATCAGTAATGTCAATGAACATTGCCGATACAACAAGAGCGCAGGAAGATGAAACACACCTGAGAGCAACGAATATACTAAGCGCACGCTCCGCTGCAGATCCGAACACTTTCCTAAAAAACAAAGCTGCCACGGTCACACCAGAAGACTTGATCTCTTCCTATCATAAGTGACGAGTTACGTCGATTGCGCGAATAGACGATGGTCGACGAACCTTGGTCGCCACGCTGAAATATGCGATATTGGCGAGAATATAGAGAGTGGCGCATATACCCAAACCAAGGGGTCCGGCAATCTTGAGCGTCTGCACAGGATTTCGGACGTTGTTGAGCACGTAATTACTGGCTTGCCAGCCAGAGTACGCATAAAGCACTTTGAAAGTGGCCGTCGCATACTATAAATCTCATTAGCCCTAAATACCTACGACCGATGGAGAGCACTCACATCGCCACTGTTATGTGAACTACCAGCGAACGCATTTGTAAAGTTGGCTTCAGGGTTGGTAATGTGGGTTTTGCCTGATAACACTATCCATCCTGTTATCACGACAAATATAAGAATGACTATCTTGAAAATCGACAGAGCCTCAGACGCTGTGTTAGGACGTATGAGTTCGAGAGCATGGATAGATACACACGTTCATGACATACACGCCAGTTCGTGGCGTAAAACCGTGAAGAATTGTTACAAAAAATATCACTACAAAAGATATCGATATCTTGACGGATGCTTGTTTGGAGAAGACTCAGTAAAACGTACCTCCGAGTGCAATGCCCCGTACAGACCAATTTGTCGCGACCTTTCCCGCTGAAACAAGGATGCTAGAGTGACATTGAGATGCAGGCGACAGAGAAGATTCAACGAGGCTACTCACTTGCTCGCAAAGACCTGTCGGCAATAGCCAACGTCTGTCAGAACCAAAACACTCATCCACAAAACACGCACTTACAATGCACCCTCCTGCCGAAAATCCGAGCAGTATGGCACTCGCAGCAAATATCACCGTAGCAAGGTATTTCGGTGTTGTGTAGATTGCCTCCAAGTAGATCTTTTCCCCACCACTCCGGGGATACATCGTCCCAAACTCGAGCCAGATAAACAACCCACAAAACGAGAGGATGAATCCGAGGACCCAAAGCATGAGCGACGCTCCAACGGAGCCTACACCACTCAGAATCGAGGACGGTGTCGAGAAGATACCGCTACCGATGATATATCCGACGACGAGAAGGGTGCATGAGGTGATGCCGAGGTGACGACCAAGCCCACCAGCAGTGTCTATTCAAACTCGTTCGAGAAAGAAGAACCAAAGAAGAGTGAACCGACATGCCTTCCTCAAAAGAAAGTCCACCAGGGCCAACATCGACCACTTGAGCGACTCCCTGAGTATCCTGCTTGACATCTTTACCACGGCCTAAACTATCCTCGTCGTTCTCCGCCTTCCGGAAACGCCTCCAAAGGCTCGCAGACATGATATGGGAAATGGTAAAGGGCAGTCTGGTCAAGACGGTGGGAACTCGGAACTTGGGTGCATGCGGGGTTTATGTACCAACTAGTTTTCATTGAGAAGTGGCGGTTAGACGGAATGCGCACAGCTGCCGCTTGCTGCTATTGGAGAATCGGCTGCAGTAAGTATACGATTGGGAGTGTTTGGCTTGATGGGCCACTTGTCTTGTTCGATCATGATGCTCCTGAAAGCGAGTGACATCGGCAACGATTGAGTCCATTTTCATAGAGCTGTTTCAGGTTTTCTGCTTCCATGCATGATGATCTTCAGACTTGGTTCTAGCTGCTCCCCACGACCTGTGTCTGGTCTGGTCTCCAGACTAACTGGTGGCGGGCCTCGCCAGAATTAGAAGAGCTTCTTGCTGTCGCGGTGAGTTTGTGTTCGAACCGCGGAACGTTATACATCCAGAATAAGAGTTATGGGGTCAAAATCTCCGCATACCAACATGGGATATCCGAGAGGCGTAAGAGAACATATACATCAAATGTCATGTTGCAAGTCGTACGGTATATATTCGATACCGTGTACATGAATGACACCAGAATAATGGTATGATGTTGATGAGAAATGTCAATCATTCGAGGTATTCATTGCACTTTTTGACGTGAAAACTTGACCGATCACATTAGCCTAGTTTCACTTCTTGTGGGGATCTCAGAGTACATACCAAGGTCACGACAGTGCCATCTTCGAGCTTCTCCTTGCGTGGTACAAGTTCGTACCCAAACACCTTGGGTAACAAAACACGCCATCCAGCCCAATAGCCAACCCCCACTAACATCACCCCGATGCCAACGAGGCAGTACCTATCATGGTCCACCTAGCTAAGTGTGCGTCCTCGAACAGAAAAAAGGATGCGACGCACAGATAGTACGGTAGAGGGGGTGTGTCTCCTACACCATTAGCTGGAGGTAAGAATGGTGCGACAAGGACTGCCCGAGCTTCTGCTTGAGTGTCGTAGTGGAGCCAAGGGAAGACGACACTCACGGAACACCGCTGCGGCGAGATAGAGTACTGCTAGCGGCCACCAGACTGAGGCAAACATACGTCAGCCCAGTGTCTCTCAGGGCAGAATGACCTACCCTTGAATGGTCTGGGAATATCGGGTCGCTTCCACCGCATCCAAAAGAGACCCTAGTAGTACACAGGTTTTCATAAATAGAATAATGAATTCGGAAAGGAAGCATGACGTACTATGACAATGAAGAAGTTGATGATCTGACTAGGGTATCCTTCGACATCTAATATGAAAGGATATGCAACTTTCGCGGGCGGCCCAAGAATCACGATGACCTACACTCGTAGTTCGGTAAGCATGCACCCCAGACATTCAAAACCAGTACCTACCGAAGGGATCAAATGGATGATGAGCCCGGGTAACGGTGACTTGCCCGTGGGCCAATTCGACGCCCAGAACTTGTTGCCGAGCGGGAGTGGGATCCCCTCTTTGGCAAGCTCTGTTCAGAGAAAGACCGGTTGTCCGCAGATTTGCAAAAGACAATGTATTTACCTACCCTGATTAACGCGGGAAGCAGCGAACGTCTGTCCATCGATTCTAAGCATCAATATGAACAACCAAAGTGACCGCACATACTACCGTGATGACGTTCTAATATGAAGTCAGTCGTAGTATGCTTTGCGTCAAGCGTAGACACTCACTCCTAGCGCACTGCATCGTCAAATCCAATCATCGCGGCACCGTCAGCAAGCAAGGTCGACGGACTCAGCGAGAACATGTAGCCTACCTCAGAGCCACAAAGACGCTCAACGCACGCTCCGCCGCCGTTCCAAACACATTCTTGAAAAACAGAGCTGCCACAGTGACCCCGGAAGCCTCGATTTGGGCCTATCACAGAAAAAAATACCGTTAATCCCCACGACACGACGAAATCACACAAGGAGAATGCATCGACGCACTTTGGTCGCCGCGCTAAAGTACGCGATGTTTGCAAGGAGGTAGAGAGCAGCACATATACCCAATCCAAGAGGACCAGCGATTTTGAGCGTCCGCACAGGATTTCTGACATTGTTGAGCACGTAGTTGACGTTTGACCAGCCCGAGTATGCATTTAGGACCTTGAACGTCGCTGTTGCATACTACGCATCATCATCATCATCATCATCATCATCATCACCATCACCATCGCTACTCGGTGGCAATCATCGTAGGTTGAAAACACTCACATCGCCACTGTTGTGAGAACTACCAGCGAATGCATTACTGAAGTGGGCTTGAGGATTAGCAATGTGGGTTTTCCCCGAGAGTATGACCCAGCCTGTTATCACGACGAAGATAAGGATAGCGATCTTGAAGATCGTCAGCGTCTGAGATACCATATTGTTAGATGGTATATAGAGTCCAAAGATGGCTATATGCGCACGTTCATGATATATACGCCAGTACGTGGCGTAAAGCCATGAAGAAGTGTCACGAATACGATGACTAAAGGCGATGTTGGATAAATATTCATCAGCATATCAGTCAAGACATACCTCCAAGAGCGATACCGCGTTCGGACCACGTCGTTGCAACCTTGCCAGCCGAAACGAGGATGCTAAAACAGTGTTCAGATATTTGTGACGTAAAGAAATGCTGCCAAGTCGCTTACTTGCTTGCAAAGACCTACATACCATCCAACGTCAAACGGACAGATCCCCACAACACAACCACTATTCGGCACTTACTATACACCCACTCGCTGTAAATCCAAGTAATATCGCATTCGCGGCAAACACGACCGTGGCGAGGTATTTCGGTCTTGTATAAATTGCCTCCAAGTAGACCTTTTCTCCACCACTCCGAGGATACATCGTCCCGAACTCAAGCCAGATGAACAACCCGCAAAACGAAAGGACGAAGCCGAGGACCCATAGCATGAGCGATGCTCCAATGGACCCTACACCACTCAGAATGGATGATGGCGTCGAGAAGATGCCGGTCCCGATGATGCGTCCGACGATGAGAAGCGTGCATGAGGTGACACCGAGATGACGTCCAAGCCCTCCAGCAGTGTCTATTCAAACTCTTTTGAGCCAAGGAAAAGGGAAGACGAAGAATGAAGCGACATACCTTCCTCAAACGAGAGTCCACCGGGACCCACATCAACGGCTGTCGTGCCAACCTGAGTTTGTTCCTTGTCTTCACCATGGTCCAAACTATCCTCGTCACTCTCCGCCTTCCGAAAACGGGTCCACAGGCTGCCAGACATGATGGACAGCCAGAGAAAATGCGCGGTCAGGTTAAGAACACCTCACAAGTGGAGATCCGCCGCTATTCGGGAGGATGGCGGGTTTAAGTAGGCGGTGAATCTGCCGGTGATGCATCATGGCGATAAGACGAATTCGGATATGGTGCGAAGAAAGACCAGAATGTCGTGCTTTATGCGTCGTTGATCGATCATGTACATGTGGCATCTTGCACTGAAGAGGAGACTCGATGAACGGAATTTTGAGGCCGAGTCTCCGGAGCACTGACGGTCCGTGCGCGTGAGAATTATGCATAAGTCGGCCCACTGGACCAAATTACCATGATGCACGGTCGATTATTCATTGCCAGCTACGGTTATGCGGCTGCCTGGGCTGATAGGTCCGACTTTCCGTTTTAACATCGGCCCATAGACCAACTAGTATCGCAGCTTCCTG
This sequence comes from Boletus insuetus, assembly GCA_038093095.1. NCBI lineage: Eukaryota > Fungi > Basidiomycota > Agaricomycetes > Boletales > Boletaceae > Boletus > Boletus insuetus. Next base: position 3,830 of record JBBPRQ010000381.1, on the reverse strand, counting down.
AAGCTGCGCCACCATAAGTATTGCTGTTCAGGTGTAAGTAATGATGTATTTATGGTCTGCCTTCCTACATTACACCTCGACTCACTTCCGAGACACTCGCTGTAAAGTTTATACGGCGCGTCTCGCCAAGAAATCTAACGCATGAAGACCGCTGATGGAGTGGAGTTTCGTAAAATGGATGAAACATGCTGAGATATGGAAAAGATGAATGTCCTAGATCACCATATCCAAACCTCTACCATCAGCCCATTCGCCAAATAGCAGACTGATGCTTTCTCCGTTGTGCGTTCTGCGGATGCTCTCTGAGATCGTAGAGCTGATATCTATCGTGATGATCTTTGGACACTGCATCTTATGTTGTTTTTGAGGTATCGTGTTGGTAACCTATACTCTCTCGATACGTTGGACGTATGATGACAAGCAAAAATAGACGTACCACTATGTGCTCTAATGGAAGGTTTTGTATGCTTTCCATGTCCGCTTCTGCGAATAAACCTGGACCAACGCTTAGTGGTGCGACTCACGTCAACGCTAGCCACTCACCGTGAGATATTAATGCGTGAATAGTCTTCGCACCCTTGTCTTTCAACGTTCGCGCTGCCAACTCCAGCGTGTGTCCGGTATCAATCATATCGTCCACCAAAATAGCAAGCTATTAGTGCCGGCTCGATAAGCAAGAGGAGCGTTGATAACGAAACCCTAAGGTGACATACCTTATCTCGTACATCACCAACCAACAATTCCATTCGCTCAGGTGCATTCTCGGACTTGCCATCACGCTTTTTATGAATCAAGGCGAATTCGACGCCAAGTTTGTCTGCGATCGCTGTCACCCTGGGAACCATAAGCTACGCTCGGCACAACACGGCTCTCCGTTTTGGGAACAAATTACGTACCGCTTCGCTCCCCCGGCATCAGGACTGACAATAATACTGTCCTTCCAGCCCTCGATGCGTGTCTTGATGTATGATATCATCAAAGGCTCCGAAAAGAGGTTGTCTACGGGTATGTCGAAAAAGCCTTGGATCTGACTTGCATGCAAGTCCATCGTGATGACGTGGTCACATCCCGCGACGGCCAGCATGTTGGCAACCAATTTAGCGGTAATGGGCGCACGCGACTTGTCCTTTTTATCCATACGTGCATAAGGGAAGCAGGGAATCACGGCAGTGATACGACGTGCGGAGGCGTTTTTACAGGCAGAAATGAGGATGAGGAGTTCCATCAGGTTGTCGTTGACGTCGCAACACCCCGACTGGAGGATGAAAACGTCCTCCTCACGAACGGATTCGGCAATTTTGACGTTGATTTCACCGTTGGAGAACTTCTGGGGCATGCATGGAGTGAGGGATACTCCAAGCCTGTGGATGGGGGATTAGCAGTCCGTGGACTGCATGGCAAGGTGCAGCTCACCGCTCGGCCACGGATTGGGCGAGCTCTGGGTGACTGTTGCCTGGATGTTGTGTCAGTCAGCTGTGTGTTTGGAATTGTCAGAACGAGACTTGCCCGCAAGCAGTCGGATGGAATTTCCGTGGTACATAATTTTTCTACCTCGAGGAAGCAAAATCGATCTTCGATATCCAGCTGATATGGTCCAGGACACAACAATACCAAATACAACAACACAGCCACACCACTTAGCTCCGCGTAGTTATGTTTTCAACCACATACTCAGTATCCGCGTACCCTAGCAGCTGGGGGATGCGTGCGCTACAAGAAACCAGCTCATCAGATATGTGGACATCATCAATGTCACAGACTTACCTGTTCAAACCCTTGACCCGCGATATCTGCACTGAATTGTAATTCGCAAGCCCCCGTCCAACCTCTCTCACCTCCCACGCATCACTTTCTTCTACTTCCTTCGTCGCATGAAAATCATCATCCATAATTGTCTGTGTATCTGACTCAAGATCGTCAACTATGGACGAAGATGAGCTCGATCGCGAGAGCGATACGATCATGTTTCCGGAATCTTTGACATCAGGAAGCGTCATCGGCTTCTCGCCAGACACCCCTTCCGGAATGCTTCGGACGAGAATACGCACAGCTTGCCCTGACGCAAACGATCCGCGGACGCCAAGGACACCCGCTGGAAGTAACCGTCCTCCGGATTCCCGTCGTGAAAGCACTGCGTACGCGCCGCTGTCGATGATAACACCCCCAGCAGGGTATAGGGTATGACTCGTCCAGGCTTTCAAATCCCGCATCGGCACTGCGGCGGGCTTAAATACCGTGTGCGGCGGCCGTGGTAAATTCAACGTCGCATTGACATGATCAAGGTCTATCGTCTGGAGTTTCGGCATTGGACTGGCCGTGCCCGACGACGTGACTGACTGGACCCGAAGTTGGGTATAGTAATCGATGATGTTTATGATCGTGGAGGGCTGTTTGCTGGACGTGATGACCGTCGTGACACCGGCACCCGTCGCGATTTCTGCAGCGATAAGCTTCGTTTCCATTCCACCAGTCCCTAGACTAGAGCCCAGCGTAGACGTGCTTACTGCAACACAAATCTAAATCAGGATCAACTTTGCAACGGAGATGTGCGAGAATCACCTTGAGCTCTGATGTCTGCGACGGACGTCACCACATCAATCTTTCTCGCAGCTGGATCTTTTCGCGGGTTTGCCGTGTACAGCCCATCAACGTCCGTGAGAAGAAAGAGGTAATCAGCGTGAATCATCGACGACGTGATCGCAGAGAGCGTGTCATTATCGCCAAATTTTATTTCCTGTGTCAACGTTGGGCCACGGCGCTAAAGAAGTAAACAACACCGACGCACGCTAACAGAGATTGTATCGTTTTCGTTGACTATGGGCACGACGCCCATACTCAAGAGTTCCCTGATCGTATTCACCGCATTCAAGTATCGCGTCCGCTAACCAGAAAGGCGTCTCAGTCACAAAAGCAGTCCAACTTGAGACATGTGCACCTCCGAAATATCGCCCCGCGTGAGCAAAATCTGCGCCGTTCGCTGATCGAATTGACCAAAGAGGTTATCCCAGAGCGCGATAAGTCGTCCTTGACCAATCGCCGAAAGGGCCTTTGCGCTATCCGGGTGAGCGAAAGAGGGCTAAGCGCGAGAGAGTGAAACTGACTTGTTTTTTAGAGAGGCTTTTGGGGCGTTGGGGTATCGCCATCGTTCGGAGACCGACGCCGATGGCGCCAGAGCTGACGAGTACAACTTTGTGACCTAGGCTACGCAGGTGTATGACGGTCTCGACGACGGAAGACAGGATCGATAGGAGAGGTTGGTGTGTCTCTTCATGGACGATAGAGGACGTGCCTACAGAGTTTACTCGTTAGATGGAATAGAGAGATTCGCCCGAAAGACCGAATCACCAAGTTTGATAACGATCGTGCTGGAAAGTGTGCGTTGCTTGGATGTTCGCATGACTACTTCGTTTGTTGGTGTCTTGGTGAATTGATGCTCTGGGTTATCGGACTGTTGAACACCACCGATACATATCAAAGAGTTGTATGCGGGTGTTCCAAGATTAGTGATTAGTCCGAATCGGTGCTTGCCTAACTGTCAATATGAGGTTGCCTTCGACGCGATTTAAAAAAATTCAAAGTCTACAGTTTACAGGTTGATGGCAACACTATATTGCTGAATAGCCTTCTCTGGATCCTCCCAAAAGATAAAGTGGTTTCCTTCCGTCTGGGCTATAAACTTGATATCCCTCGCCTTTTCCGCATCACTTCCATACAGCGCCACCGGTGGATTCTCCGCATACTTGCGCAACATCCACAAGGCCCATACCAACATCCCTGGGCTCGTCCCACTGCTCATGTACCGCACGCGTACATTCGGCGACTTGGCAGCA
>JBBPRQ010000380.1:0-31069 GCA_038093095.1 Boletus insuetus | reverse complement strand
CGTCACGGTATGTATCAGGAGACGGCCAGAACCGACGGTGGAAGGTGGCAGGGGAGAGGTCCCAGGGTGCAACGTCGAGGCCCTTGTACCACGAATCCAGGCGTTGGATCGACTCTCTGAGAGCGTAGAGGATCCGCGCGATTCGGTAGAACTGACCCTCGTCATGAGTAGAGCGGATAGGAACCCATACAAAATCCGTGAGCCGTTGCACGACGCAATGTGCAGTGAAGATGCCACCCATAATCGAAAGCCATGGTCCGGCATGGGCAACTATAAAAGCGGGGCAGCAGCATTTTCGCAGTAGCTCCTTGTTCTATGCATGCAAGGCTTCAGCGAAAAACAAACAAACGTCTGGGATGTCATTACCTCTTGTTGGCAAAACAAACGTTGAAAAGAGAAGCTAGCTTGGACTGACGGGTCTGACCCTCCATCGCCGAACTCTTTTTTCTCCTCGTCAATGACCAAGTACGTTGGTAACTCCCCGTGCGAACTCTGCACCACAAGATCTGGGGAGGTTTTGTCCGAGTTTGTGATGGAGCTGAGAAAGCGGCCGATAGCTTTCGAAAGAAAAGGTCTAATCTCCTTTCGTCGAGCGCTTTCTACGTCGTAGATCAGGGTGAATCGAGCCATGAGGTCGCGTACCTCACGGACAAACTGATCAGGTATGGCGTATGCAGGGTCGAATGCCTTGCTGGAGAAATAAGCGAACGCTGGGTGGAACAGCTGGATCGGAGGTGCCACCGTGTTGACTGGTTTTCGAGCAGGGCAGCGGCAGTCTAATATACTCTGAGAGCCGGATTGAATTTTGGCATACTCGGTCGACTTGGCAGCCACAGACGGGGTGGGACCATCATTCATAGTGATGCGATTGAATGCTGATGAAACTACGTCAGTCCACGTCAAAGTCTACGAAGAAAGTGATTTACTTTCAGTCAGGTAAATAAGGACGTCATCCCGCTCTCCTACTGGTGTCTGTATTGTTCGCGCATCTTGAGTATTGTCAGACGTGCTAAAAAGCAGATGGAGAGAGGGACACACCTGAAGAAGGACCACAAACTATGACGTGTATATGATTGCTGACCAGAGTTTCCGCAAAGATGTCAGATAATAGCGTGGCTCCGGGTAACAGCTGGTCGAAATCGATCTCTTTCACAGTCTCTTCAAGGTTCCCAGAGGTACAATTGGGAACGGGGTAGACTCGAAGGCTCGTTGCCTCGATGTTGCCAAAGGTGTCTGACCGCTCGCCTTTGATAGCTCGTTTGAGGGCTCCCAGTGTCTTCGTGCTCGAAATGTCAACAGGAAAGATCTTGTGGGTCTCATCGCCGTGCAACCAGCAATTGAGCGTGATATGAGGTACAACGAGAGAGAACTGAACTGTGCGCAACGTGTCATAAACAATGACAGCGTGTCATAGTAGTAAAAACGCGTACCAGCAGTAGGTACATGGACGACGACCAGGTTACCCGATATACTCTGAACCTTTTGCCGAGAGTTTAGGTGTTGTTGTTGCTCCAAGGACCAATTAGATAGCACGTGTTCGATATTCTCGTCGACGGGACTGGGAATTGCGTAGAGTTTGAGATCGTTAGCTTCTAGATAACGGAACTTGGTGGACTGATTGACCTTGATGGCTTCTTTGAGGCGTGCAATGGTCCCCGTGGTTGGAATATCCACATGGAAGATACTGTTTGGATCATTGCCGTAGATCCAGCACTCGAAATTGAGGGACTGCATCATACTCGAGAAGATGGACGCGGGAAAATCCGAAGTGTAACATGTATGTGACACCAGCTGTCACACCAATCTATTCAGTTCAAAGGGATCCGAAAACTGACATTGCGTGGAAATGACTTACATAGCGATACTTTGTGCTTTCTACATGTCCATGGATTACATGGGACAAATTGGTGTTACCATTTGACTATAATTTTTCTAACACCAGTCACCAACCAAAATTCATGCAAATCAAGCAAAAATAGGTAATCGACTACCTAAGAGTCTTATCACTCCCCGCACAAGGTCTACGGCGGAAGCGCTCCGGAACCGGGATACCTGGTTCTGAGAGTAGGTTATCAAAAGCTTTCGAGCCCGAATCCTGTAGTTCGGCAAGCAGTGCAAACATGCATCGAGATACTCGTTGAGCCCACTGGAAAATCCGCCCATGATCTCCTTCTCCCCCACCGGGATCACGTGCTCACTGCGATATACACAAAGGCACAACGCGCTCTGTTGTTTCCCATCCAGATCGGCATGATCGACGCGGTGCGATCTTGCATTAGCCTTGATCCACCACTTCCGGAGCTCAACAATGAGCTTCTCAGACTCATGCACGGGTGCTTGTGCTGCCAGCGTACGCAGACGACCTAAATATTGGGCGAATTAATCTTCATCAAGGCGGGCTGGAAGTGATAAAGCTTCCGGCGGCCTGTATCAAGTTATTAACTGCTTCTATGTCGATGACTGACTTCTTTTCCAAACAGCATCAGACCCGGCAGAGGTAAGTGCAGTTCTTTGCGGACCGGCTTGCTGATTGAAATGTTCACACTAGAGTGACCAGCGTCTACTTTAAGTCACTTTATTTGCCTTCGCAAGAAGTAAAGAAAGTAGCACACGAAGGACTCAGGATGGTGCTCACCCATCAGAGTTGCCTTCCCAAAGAACTTTTGCAGACCGGCTTGCGGCCCATCCTGATGAATCTCGGGTCACGCTGTTTGCTCATTACGATTACCTAGGTGACATGACCGATCTCGAGGGCACGCTGTCGACGTACGGGCATGTCGTCGACCTCATCTCTCGTGGTCACCCCGGGGCACCCATGTACCTCAACAGCCTTGGCAGCTGCTACTATGCACGTTTCGATCGCCTCGGGGACCCGACCAATCTCGAGGATGCGGTGTCGGCGTTTAGGGATGCAGCCCAAGTATCTGGCCAACCTCGGTATTGTCCTTCATGCGCGTTTCGAGCGCTTTGGGGAGCTGGCTGATCTTCAGGAGGCCAAGGCGGTGCAGAGGGATGCTGCTGACCTAGAAGAAGGTGAATAGGTGACACGAGTGCCGCAGGGACCATTGGGGACTGAATCTGTGTCGAGATAGCAGGTGGTATGTCGTTTGGGGGTGACATAGAGTCGACCATCTATCATGGTCGGATGGGGTAGATCGATCTGCTCGGTCAGCGCTTCAGCTATCGACGCAACGTTCCAAAGTTTTGAGGCAGCACCTAGCACCTTGACACCATTCATGTGATCACGCACAAACGTGAACTTGCATATCAACCGTGCATACACACCACCCTGGATGTTTTCAAGGACCTGAGTATCTGAACGCTGACAAGCAAGAGCGAGTCAATAAGTATGCAATAGCCTCATGTTAGAGCGAATAGTGTGGAGCGTTGCGAATGTGTTCCAGTACATTGCATGCAAAGGAAAACAACAAGTGGTAAGATATAATAATCTCATCTAAAAGTGAATTGGCTTTCCGTATGCCGACATGGCAGCCTCCTTGAATGCCTCGCTAAGTGTGGGCTAGAGAGAAAGAGTATGTTAGTGCATCGTAGGTGATGGACAAAGCATGGACGTACGTGAGTGTATGTCGTACGAGCGATGTCTTCTGAGCTTGCACCATACTCCAAAGCAAGGACAGCCTCCGATATCATCTCACCAGCATTAGGCCCTTTGTTCCGATTAAACACACCGCTTTGTGAATACATGACAGGAAAACCCACCAATGATGTGTATACCGAGAATTCTGTCGGTCTCCTTCTCTGAAAGGAACTTGACGAAACCCTCGCTATCAAGATTCGTCTTGGCCTGGGAGTTGGCGGCGAAGGGGAATTTTCCAACGTTGTATTGAACACCAGCCATCTTGAGGTCTTGCTCAGTCTGTCCCACCCAGGCGACCTCGGGATGAGTGTAGACTACAGATGGAATCGTGTGGTAGTTGACGTGGCCATGTCCAGATTTAAGGTATTCGACAGCAGCGATACCTTCCTCCTCAGCCTTGTGTGCAAGCATGGGTCCAAAGGTCACATCTCCGATACACTTGATGTTCTTGACTGAGGTGCTGAACTGGTCATTGATGACAATGCGACCCTTGTTGTCTTTCTCAATGCCAGAGCCTCGAGACCAAGACCCTCCATATATAGGCGACGGCTGACTGCTACCAAAACGACGTCAGCTTCGAGCTAAGGTGGACAAGGTTACCCTCATGACACTCGAGATATAGGGTTCTCGACTCACGGTTTCTTCCTTGTCACCCTTGGCAGATTGCGTCTTGACAGAAACTTTTCCGTCAACCTTGTCAGCAAACACTTTGGTGTTCAGCTTGAACTTGAGGCCCTGCTTCGTCAGGATCTTCTGGAATTGTTTCCTGTGAAAAGCAATCAGAGCAACGTAGACCGCACTGTAGGTGCTATACTCACGCGACCTCTTCGTCAATGCCGGCACCCCCGATGCCACCCAGGAACTCGACAACAGTGACTTCAGCACCAAGTCGACTCCAAACACTGCCCATCTCCAAACCAATGATACCACCACCGATGACAACCATCTTATTTGGCACCTCTTGAAGTTCCAGTGCGCCTGTCAAACTGATGAACTGTTTCTCGTCTATTCGAATGGCGCCTCCCGGGGGTGGTGTAACCTCTGAGCCGGTAGCAATGATAAAGTTCTTTGCCTCGATTTCCGTCCCGCCACCCTCGAGAAGTTGTACAGCGACGTGTCGGAGAAACAAAGGAGCCAGCGCCTTTGATGTAGTCTACCTTGTTTTGCTTGAAAAGCATCTCGATACCCTTTGTAAGGCCAACGACCGATTGATCCTTGGCCTTCAACATCTGAGGCAAGTTGAGTGAAACGCCAGAGACTATGTTCAGTGGAATGAATGGCTCATATAGTGATGAAGGCGAGGAGACATACCCTCGATGCCACGCTTCTCAAGGTCGTGCTTCGTTTAGTGGTAAAGATGCGAGTTGTTGAGCATGGCTTTCGATGGTATACATCCGACGTTCAAACACGTTCCACCGAGCGAACCACATTCCTCGATGCATGTGGTCTTGGACATGTTAGTAAGTGTGTGGGGACATGTATGATCCGGATACCTTCAAACCCAATTGCGCGGCATAGCTGCAACGTAACCACCAGGACCTATAGCAATGGTCAAGGCACGCCATCTACTTGAGCGTGTTCAATTACCTCCGCCAATAATGACAGTGTCATACGACCCGGAAGGTGTCGCGAGTCCACTGAGGGAGTTTGCCATGCTCCGAGTTGAGCAGTAGCCTGTCGCAACCGCCGCGCGATGGCTACAAGAATGTCAATGTGCATGTCACACAATACGTGTGACGGAAATGTGACACGGGATATGTAACGCACAAGATCAGCAGCAAACCATGTGTGATCACGATGCATGCATGCCGCTTCTGACTTCGATGGAAACCTCATGTTCTGTTCCGTGCACTCCTCCGTGCCAGTGGGCCTATAAATGCTGGACACATCCTTTACTGCATACTTTAACAAACCCACCTCTCCAGTCAAAATGAACGACAGAGAACAAGAACAACCACAATCCGAATCAACGTGGACAAGGCTCTGGTTACTGCGGAAGCAAGTATGGACTTCACGCATGTCTCTCGGTGTATTCATTAACAGCTTCCTTCTAGGTAGCGATGGTAGGTAGCAGCGGAGAAGAATGACCACAGCATGGATCGAGCATGTCGACATGGACAAGGTTCGGTTTACTATGGCATTGGAAGCGAGCATGGTCTTCAGTGCGATCCAGGTATGTCCCTCGTTGCATGTTTTTGCAGTCTAAAGCAATGTCCGACAGATTGAGCACCGGGGGGGAACGAGCACAACCTGAGCTAGTAGGCACGCCGCCACATAGCACCTTGTTTGTGGGTCTCAAAAGGACACTCTTGGCTTGCCAACTGATATGTCCTGCAGAACGGCATACAAACCTCCAGTACTTCTAGCCCTTGCCACAAGACGGACCTTCGCCTTCGGGTTCTGCGCAGGAACAAGGGAATGAGAAAAAATCTGAACACGAGGACAGTCCACAGGTCGAGTCTTCTTTTCCTGGTCCTGTGCAGGAGCAAGTGGAGGAAGAAAAATTAGCACCCTGGGATCAACCACACGAGATATCTTCGTCGGGCTCCGTTATGCACATGGACGAAATCGTCATTACGAGTACGCAATTCATCCATCTTCACAGTCGAAGGTTTGCTAATGGCAAGGTAGATATCCGAGTGACAGACGCCACTCTTGGCCTTCGACGACTCCCTGCCGGGTTTTATGTTCTAGTCCATTATAGCAGCCTTGAATGGAGAACCGAAAACAAGCGATCATCAGTGAGTGAAGATGTCGTCGAATAGAGCGGGCCAATCCCAATGTGAGTTTCCCCTTCTCCAACCCACTTTAGTATTCAAAGAAGTCCCAGACCTTCAGATTTGTCAGCTACCGTTTATCTTGAAGTCTATGCATCCTTCGAATCCTAGCCCATGTTGGGTACTGGAGGACGGTTGCGAAAGTTAACGATCACCGTGGAACAACTATTAGACCTCGGTGCAAATGACACTCGTCAGTGGACCCGATTTTATATATGGTCTGGATACTTACACCGTAGCACAGCATTTAAACTCTTCACAGAAGATGGAGATGTCGTTTCCCCGTGTTCGTCGATTTTTGTGACTGTCAAACAGTCGAAAAGCGAGAGAAGTGATCCGTCGGTGCACAGGGTTGCTAGTCCACGTTGTGTAAGTAGACGACGTGCTTCGACGTCTTCCTTGCTAACCCGTGTATGTTCATAGTCCATCCCAAAACCACGAGGCGAGCTAGAGGATGCAACAAACCAGGGTCACGACGCTCTCTCGTATTACCGAAAGCACGGAGGAAAACAACATCTGGGGCGTTCTATTGCCGCGTTCGAACGGGCGCTCGACATTTGTCCACTGAACCATCCCTGTCGTGCTGCCACTGAAGTAAACCTGGCGATGGCGAAGTTCATTATCCAGCAGGTAGAAGAACCGGATGTCTCCTTCGCGGTCCCCCTTGAGTTGTATCGCAATGCACTTGTTGCCCGTCCTACCGGTCACGTTGATTGGCCCTCCACATTAATTCAGCTGGCTATGGTGCACTTCGTGCAATTCGAGAAGCAGAGGGACGACGCTGAGAGAACACGAGCCGAAGCGTTGCTGCGTGAGGCGATGGAGCTCAGCGCCAGTGGGAGTCATGAAAACCGCACTGCGATGTTCCTGCTCCAACTGCATGCCTCACGAAGAGTGAGCTCTTTCCATGCAGGTGGCCAATCCCCGGTGGAATCGCATCCGATTCCTCCGTCAACAGATATCGATGAGGACACGTGGAATTTGGGTTTTCAGTTGTTGCGTCTCTCCCAGCGGTCGGGTGACTTAGATGACCTGCAACAAGCAATCGCACTGTTGGAGAATGCCGTCGTGTCTATTCCAGTCTCGGATCCCCACTACCCTGGAGGACTGAAGAATCTTGGTGTGGCGTTAATGTCGCGATTCAATCACCTCGGTGAGCTGAGTGATCTCGATGGTGCGCTTTCGAGGCACAGGGATGCTCTTGACCTCACCCCTCAGGGTCATTCTAACAGACCCAACATTCTGTGCAACCTAGGGGACCTCCTCTTCCTTCGTTTCAAGCACCTCGGAAAGCCGAGCGACCTCGAGGACGCCATTTCAACCCTCAAGAATGTTGTTGACCTCATCCCCGATGGAGACCCTCACAAACCAGACCATCTTGACACTCTCAGCCGCTCCCTCCTTAGTCGTTTCGAGCGCCTCGCAGAGCTGAGCGATCTCGAGGACGTAATTTCGATGGCCAAGGACGCTGTTGACCTGACCCCTGATGGTCACCCTGACAAGCTCCGTCGTCTTGGCATTCTGGGGCTCACCTTCAAGCGTCGCTTTGAGCACGTTGAGAACCTGAGCAATCTCGAGGACGCAATTTCGACCTTGAAGGATGTCGTTAACCTCACACCTGATGGTCATCCTGACAAACCCCGCTGTCTTAGCAACCTCGGGGACTGCCTTGGAGCTCGTTACGATCGGCTCCAAGAGCTCAGTGATCTCGAGGACGCACTTTCCAGTCACAGGGATGCTGCTGAACTCACCCCTCATGGTCACGCTGACAAGTCCGGTCGTCTTAGGGCCCTCGGCATCTCCTTCACTCTTTTCGAGTGCCTCGGGGAACTAGGTGATCTTGAGAACGCGATTTCGACGTTCAAGAATGCCATTGACTTTACCTCTGATAGTCACCCCGCCAAGGCCGACTGTCTTGCCAACCTTAGATACTGATTCTCAGAGCGCAAGCTCTACGGCTCCTCCTTGCGCTGGATAATATCAACGCGGTGGACAATATCAACGTTACCACCGAAGGGTGTATTGTTTTGAGACCGAGCCCGAATTGCGGTTGCACAGTATTGTTCAACTACGTGGGTGAGCGTAAATGTTGTTTTGAGCGCGTACAGTGAACATTGAAATATTGACAAAGTGTCGCATGCTCATGGCTATCGCGCGGTTCATATCATGGATACTGCTCACCAGGTTACAGTGCTTCGCTTTTCTACTACCCCACGCATACATGCTCGACTGAGACCATTGAAGGTGAGCCATGCCCACTCCGCATCATTTGGCTGACCAACCTATGGCTGTCATCAGCTGGGTGCGGGAGTGTTGTGCACGCATGATCCGTGAGTAAGGACATCGTCTTGGCATTTTTTTGTACATGCAACGCTAACATATCCTTCCCAGTCCGTTTGGGATACATGTTGTTCATGCTTGTCAACGCATGTAAGTGCCACGCCCAACTTCGGTGATCACTGTGCGTCTTGAGCTAACATACTCAGTACCATGTCACGAATGATAGCACCACAGAGCAACTCGTGGCACGCTACCCGTAGCAATGTAGTGGCAATACGGATGGATGAGAACATGAAGGGACATGCAGTCTTGGCAGTCACAACTTGGTGTAGATGGCGCGCTGATCCTTCTATCGTGTTTCGTCCGTCGTTGTGCCTTGAAATCAACGAAAGGATGCAGTCTTGAGCATGGCGATTTAATCATCTGAAGGCTGTTTCGCACAGGACGTGATACGACCAACAAGTGAATGCTGCCGGTGGATGAACTTTTGACTCGCAGGTCCTGTGCTGTATACACAACGTCTTCGTTCTTTTCACGAAGATACTTGTGGTGACAACTTGAGTACTGTAAACGTAGACACTTGGCACCCGTGCACATACTAGTAACCCGGTGCCGAGACCGAATGCTACGTCACGTGGCTAGAACGGCCGGGTCCAAAAAGTCTGAGATTCTGATCATGGCGACCAAGATCGCAGCCAGTTGTAAAACAGAAACTCGTAAGAAAGAATACACGCTGGCGAGGCAGAAAGTACACAACAGAGACAATGTCTGTCCAATGAGCGATGTGAAGTTCATCCATCCCGAGCCCGCCTTTTTCCCCGCCGGTTCCCTGATGATCCTCGACTACGTGAATTGGAAGGCTGGGATGTGGTCTGGGATGGAGGATTAGTCTGCCTTCTGCTACGTGTATCAGAGAACGGGTTCTTTCGCTTCAGCGACGGGCCCGTGTACCACTGGTAATACCGGTCATATGCAGTGCAGCATAATCTTTGTGATACGAATGTAGCCCAATCGTCCCAGTCTATGTCGAGTGTTGCATTCGAGTCGCATATTCTCTGCAATTTCAGAGCTTGCGACGATGTCGGATCAGCGTAGTTCCACTCCAAAAGGGCAATAACATTCTCTTTCAAGCGTTGAGCGCCTGCATTGAACAGATGACCAACACGCTCCATGTTCCGAGAAGGGTAGAGTTCCTATAAAATCGTGTAATTATTATAAACCGGTAGGGTACAAGTGAGCGTCTCACCCCTCGCGCAACGTATTCTTCGTCGGAACTCTCCAGATCGAATCCATCGTTCGGGTGACGAAGGAAAACCTCGAGCGACACAGACTCCAATGAGACCCACTTGAAGCCTCCGACCTCAACTGCATTATAAAAGTTGTCTGCGAGAAATGGCGCCAAGAACTCGGCACGAGGGATAAGTCCCCTCGAACGTAGCTGGATCGCTTTCGGGTCTTCTTCGTCCGGTGTTGCTCGTTTGCGATCTTCCGCGATGTATACTATGAAAGCGAGGTCGATTGTCGGTGCATTGGCAAGCAAGTTCTTCACCTTCTGTCGGGTTGCAGTCGGCGAGACAGTGAAACTAACTTCGCCGACCCATTTGACAGCGTAGTCGGCTGGCCTGTGGGTAAGCGCGCAAAGGAAATCGGGGATCATGGGAATAGGGTGTTCGATCTTGGTGTTCAGCTCGACGGTGAGAATGCCGGAGGGGACACGCAAGTTATGGATGAAGTTATGAACCACGCTAGAGAAGTGGATCAAGGAGGATTCGTGAAGCGGCGATGGCGACATGACATGTAACTCTTCGGATTCAGGGAGATATGTGAACCTGGAAATCGTGAGCGTCGTTCCGCGATCTGTCAACTACCTACTTGACTCGAATAGATAGATCGTCGATTGCGTTTAGCAAGTTTATGTAGTCAGTAAGTGTGACTCCTTGGAACGTCTGTTGCACGAAATCAGCAAAAGAGACAAAGACATGCACACGGAACTGTACTATACCTTCACTGTGTCGAGTGTCAACTCTTCGATCAAGGCGATATATTGGTCTGGGTAAAACAAATCAGGTCTACGGATTAGCCAAGCATGCAGGGTGTTGCCAACCTATTTTGTTATCACGATTATTATCAATTCTCATTTTCCCATCCCCACCACTGAGTTTCACTGGAACATTCCTCATTGACTTCGAGGGGTCAATGACACCCTTTGATTGAGCCCGGGTGAGATTTCGTCGTCGTACTGATGCCTTGTTCCTCGTTTTATGATACTGTTGGTCGTCGGAGAGGGAGGAGGAAAGGGATGTGTTGGTGGATGGCTCTACCCATTCTTCTTCAGGGATAAGCATGCTGATTAAGTTGTTGTGCGGAAGGAATGCGCTGATGTATTGCTCCAGGTTCGCGAAAGAGTAAACACCTTTGTGTTAGGGCGAAGATCAAGTGCCGCTTGGATGAATTTCGAGACTTGCTCAAAAGCTTACGTCAGACCCAGCCTTCTGTATGTACTACTCCTCTTTCAAGCTTAACTTGAAGATGCGGCCACCCATCGCACCTCATCGCGCCTCAGGCCTCACTGCCCAAGCAAACAACCCCGCCTCTGTACGCCGCTTGTAGCAGTAAAATGTCGGACGGGCACATTGCACCAACGAATAGCGGCCTCCCGCAAACGCCTTCGCTTTCCACGCTATAGTACCAAGGTACCCGATTTCGTCACTTATTTCATCGCGGAGGTCGCCAGTGTTGTCACAACCCCCGCCGCGCGGACAATTGTCGGTTTCCTTTCTGCTTTTTTGACCACCGCATGCCCCAGGAGCCCAACCGATAGCAACGTGCCAACCGGTTTAAGAGGCTCGAGGAAATGCGACCTAGCACGGTCCCTCCCACACCTCTCATATGCTGCGACCTACAGCTTCACACAGCAGTGTCCCAGTCGGATGGTGTTGTTGGAAAGCACCCCATAAGTCGTTTGGGGTTTCGCTACCGGTAAGCGGCTTTCGCTAGCGTACACGGCTAACTGAACGCAGTGCACCCACTTCAGAACAATCTCAAGGAGTTATTTGCTCTCCTCAATTTCATTTGTCCCGGAATATTCTCCGACTATGCTGATCTCGACGCTTTTCTCCACAAAGATGATGCTGGTGCTAATAGCGAGGAGGAGAAGAACCTTCTCCCAAGTCAGTCGTCTCTTTCTTGCTTCGCACATTCTGGTTATTGACTCTGGCTTTAGAGAAAGGAGATCAATATATACGTCGGGCTTACCGAGATGCAGCGGAAGTGGTATTGTTCCGTCTTGGAAAAGGATATAGATGTGGTCAATGGTGTGTTCTTTCGCCGCGCACTGGGAATGTTTTGATCTAAATTTGATTCTAAAAGGATTGACGGGAAAGAAACTCGTCTAGTGAACATGGTTATGCAGGTGCGTCTTACGCCCGATCTCAGCTACCCTATCCAACATTATGCCAGCTCCGGAAAGTAACATGTCATCCGTACCTGTTTGATGGCGCAGTAAGTCCTTCTTTACCCTACCCGCCACAATTTCGCTCCAGCTTTGATCAGGAGCCAGGTCCACTGTACACCACGGATGAGCATCTCATAGAGAACTCAGGGAAGATGAACATATTGGACAAGTTGCTCAAATCCTTAAAGGCCAAAGGATCAAGGGTACTGATCGTCAGTCAAATGAGTCGCGTCCTGAACATTTTAGAAGACTACTGCCTCTTTCGTGGATTCAGCACGTTTTTGAACGACCGTTGGGTAGTCGCAGTGGTTCTGATGTGGGTTCCTATTCCAGGGTATTGCCGCATCGATGGCAGCACTGCGCACGACGACCGGATCGTCGCAATCGACGAGTACAATAAGACTGATAGCGACAAATTCATCTTTTTGCTGACTACCCGCGCTGGCGGCCTTGGCATTAATTTGACAACCGCGGACATTGTCATTCCCTATGATAGTGATTGGTGAGATTTCTAGTTGCCGGCCAACTAACATGAACGTGCTTATCGATGACCCAGGAATCCCCAAGCCGACTTACAGGCTATGGACCGTGCTCACCGAATTGGACAGACAAAGCAAGTGTATGTATTCTGCTTCATTACGGAGGGTAGTGTCGAGGAGCGTATGCTCGAGCGCTCGGCGCAAAAGCTCCGTCTTGATCAGCTTGTCATTCAACAAGGTAGACAGCAACAGTCCAAGGGTAAGTGTCACTACCTCGGAGGCGTGACGTTGACTTCAAGTGTCTTGGAACGCAGCTGCAAGCAAAGATGAACTCCTTGACATGTATCAACTCTTCCGACAAGTGAGTACAATCATACATTTCTCGACGACATTAAAATCTCTGTCGCCAGCATGCTCATCGATGATGACATTGTAGCCATCATCCAACGTCGCGAAGAGCGCTCCGCAGAGCTCAACAGCAAATATGAGGGCCTCAACCTCGAAGACCTCAGTAACTTCAAGTCGGACAGTTCGTTGCAACAATGGGAAGGCGAAGACTTCCAGGCCGGCGGACGCAAGACGCTCAACTTGAATATGCTTTCGTTATCAAAACGGGAGAGGAAGTTGAATTATTCGGTTGATAGTTATTTCAAGGATACGTTACGCGCTGGACCGTCGAAGACAGAGAAGGCTCCCAAGATGCCACGTGCGCCGAAACAGATCCAGATGTGAGTTTACTGAATAGTTGTCGTTGTGAGCCATCTCGTGCTGATGGTATTGCATTCGACTCCCTAGTCAGGACTTCCAATTCTTTGACCCAGCTCTGGCCCAGCTTCAGGAAAGAGAATTGGCGGTGTTTAAAGTGCGTCAATCACTTGTCGTTGGCGATTGGAGTTGACTGGACGCCATTTTAGCGCTTGAATGGCATCGCCGCGACAACGAGAGAACCTCAGGGTCCTGACGACATGCCAGAGAAACTAGAGGCGGAACGGGATGCGGCTCGAGAGTTTATACAGGTGAGTATACATAATTCGTGACCCGCTGATCATGCTGACGCGATGTGTGCGCTTCAAAGCGGAACCGCTTACTGAGAACTGTGGATGGCCCGTTGACGGTCTCACATGGCTCATCTCTCGTCTTGGTCTCCCCTATTTAGGAAGAACGACTATGATCTGCTCGCTTCCGAGATCCAGGACAAGGATGCAAAGGCTGTAAAGCAGTACTACACTTACTTCAAGAAACATTGGAAAGAACTCGCCGAACACCCTCGTATCGCCGAAGGCGAAGCCAAATGCAACAAACGGTCCAACCTCGAGTACCTCCTCGCCAAGAAAATCAGCTCTGTCAAACAACCGATGCAGGAACTCGAACTCAAACACCACAACCAAGGGCAAAGTCTACTCCGAAGAAGAAGACCGGTACTTGCTCTGTCGGTTGAACCACTACGGGATGCGGGCTGAGGACGGGTATGAGCGTATCAAGCGGGATATTTCTGAGTTTCCAGTATTTCGCTTCGATTGGTTTTTCAAGAGTCGGTCAACGCAGGAGTTGCAGCGGAGGGTTGGGGATGATCGAGAAGGAGGCTGAAGCACTTGCGCAGCAAGAGGGGAAGTCCAAGGGGAGGGGGAAGGTGAGTGCCGAGTTCCTTAGGTCCTAATGATCGCTCATGTGACTCATTGGGTTTTGTAGAAACGGGGTTTAGAGGACGTGCAAAAGGAAGACGAGATAAAGGAATCGAGATCCCCTACGCCTGCCGCACCTGCGCCGAAAAAGTCGCATAAGAAGATATAAATATTGGGGTTTGACACGCAGACGTGATTAGATTACACACATTTTCCCTTTCTCGTTTTCCCCCCGTATATTTACATTCCATGTCATGTATCGTTGTAATAGTGTCTCAAGGGCAGGCTCCACCTACGCTTCACCTCGTGATCCAGTGGCGCTCCATTCGCCGATTGCACACGTGCGAGATATACATGTTCATGACGGACTAAAGAATGCATGTTCAAGTTCGGAGCTCGTTGCGTTGTTGATCTGTTCAAGACGATAAGGATGCAAATGTGAGATATGAGACAATGCTAGACATTTCAGGCGACCCCCTCCTGGGGGACTAATAGCCCATTTTTATTAGGAATGTGATACTTTAAGTTTGGAAGCAGCAGATGCATAGATGGGTTACTTAATAGTATTCACTCGCAGTCACCAGGGATGGATTTTGATCTTTGTTGACTTGAAACAGGCGGTGTGCGGTGCGACTCGGACTGAGCCGACTCTTTATCATCCTGACCGACCGACTAAAAATACCATCACCAAATTCGCCGACAACCCGCTGCGCACCCACGATGTGTCTTTTGTCTACCCTGTCCAACAAACAGACAGAGAGGATCGGGATGAAATAACCCGAGATACATAGGTGAGCCTCACCCAACCCATGTACTGGCCCAAACTTGAATGACAACTTGCCAAATGACAGGAATAGAAACACTGGTCCTTGATGATCAGTTCAGGGTGTGCGACAAGGATCAAAAAACTGCTGCGCACTCCCTGGCGACTTTTCTACCCTAGTATCCAAACCGACGGACGGAGCAGATCGGAGAGAGTGATAAAAATAACCCCAGGATGCAGGGGCGAGTGGCACAGCTAGTATTCTCGACATCATCTCGCCGCCACTGTGTCTGTGCGTTCTTTTCTTGCCCTAGTGGCTGCGACCGCCGCCGTGGTGCACGCACAATCCTTGATCGTCGTCAGTCGATGTAGCGAGTCGGCCCTTTTGTTCACACAGTCAAGCTTTGGCACCATTGACAATTTCGTCAACGTGGGCGCAGGTGCATCTGCCAATATGGGCATCAACTCCAACTGGGACGGTGCCATCAGCGTCGGTAAGTTCTATTTCAAGATCCCATCCGCACCGTTCTCACACAAACGATGCATCTTGAAGGCACGGGTTGCACGAGCAATGCGTCTGCTTGTATTACGACCGGTGGTCCGACCTGGGACGGCCAGACCCCTTTTAGCAGAGCCGAGTTCAGCTTTGTACGTCAACCCAACTTGGATTCTTTTTTTTCCGCCTCATGACTTGCATTTTGACGGATACGGCTGACCCGATGATACCCTTGCAGTTCGCCATTCCAGGAAGCGATCTCCCTCATCTATGGCTACAATGTCGGGATGCAGATCTCCCCTGTTGATGCTAGCTGCGATGGGTTTGCATGCACCATCTCTTCTGGATGTGTGAGCGGGTGCATCGCAAAGGACCGGAGAATGTAAAGCCCTGCAGTTTCGTTCGGGCATGTGGGGTAGGCACCGAATACTTGCCAGTATCCTAGGGAACAGATAACAACTTCAACTGGGAGCAGGATACGATGCACTTTAGCCCGTCAACTCCTCTTTCCAAAATAACGCATCACCCATGACTCTTTGACTGTGTCCGTCGGACTGCCGGGGACAGGGGGAAATCTCGGCTCGAACATGATATCGCAGCGCATCGTTGTATCAAACCAGTTGGCTACCTACCTCAACCGTTGACACAGTGTCACCACTATTCGTGTGGAGTTGTTCTATATCACAGCGCGCTGTTACAGCCCAATCCTTATGGTCCATTCGTCATTGCACCCGGTCGCGGCACCTGAGGGCTTTGGCTCAGGGATTGCTACCGATGAGACGCTTCATATTGATGTGCGATCGAAACAGCTTCTTGAAGGAAATATGGTGGTCAAGTGGGAGGGAGACAAGCCCTGCCCTACGCAGTGATCACGGATGGCCTTATCCCTTCATTGCCCAAAATCTCGTGTACTTGTTATTCCTCTTGAATCATGGTGGCCACATGGTGGAATTCCTATGATATCGTCTTTCCATATGGTTCGGGTCAGTGGCTCCGCGTGACCACCGCGACCAATTGTGCACCAGAGTCATTGAGAAACATTACATCCCCGTCCATCATTTCGGGGCGAATCAGGATGTGGAAAACCTGCGTATTATACTGCAGTCCACAATAAATTGAAACTCATCGGAAGGTCTAAAGGGGAATACAAGAGACAAGAAAATAATTGAAGCAGCCATTCTGCTTGTATACTGGCTACGACCCCTTGACACTGTCGAGGACTCTGATGAGCAGCCCTCCACGAGGCATTAACCCTTTCACTACGGCACCAGAGCCATCCGTAGGCACCGCAGTATCCACGATATAGCGGACAAACACTTCACCCTGGTCAAACATGTAAACGTCCGCGTTAATCACAAGGGAAGAAAAACTCACCATTTCGACAAAAATGGTAAAGAGGATGAGCCTAGCGAGGGAACGACATCGGTAAACGGATAAGTAGACACAAGGGGACTATACCATATGTCAATCCAAGTTATCCGTTCCATGGCACCGTCATTGAGGTGATCGTGTATCGCGTCGAGCTAGCGTGCGGGGCATCAAGAAATAACAGGAAAGCGAGGAAGGGAATCACGCACGAAATCACTCGCGACGAGCAGCTTTTCATTCAGCGCTTTGACACGCACCTCGACTTCCATGTATTCTCGCACGCTCTCGTACAGGCCACCAAGACTGGCTTCCGTCCAGAAGAGCTCGGGCACGTCAAGGACGTTGGACGTGAGGTTGACATCGCGACGTAGCTTGAATAATTGGCCCGTCAAGCGGAGCGCGTCCTTGCGCTTCAAGAAGAGCGCACCGGACTCTGCAACGGAGAGCTTGAGAAGGTGAGATGGGGACTTGAATGCTGAGCGAGTGGTGAAGACACTCGAAATGAGAAGAGATAGGGAACGACGTACTAAAGAAATCATTGTGTATCCTTGGGTGGAGGACGGATGGATCTGCTGGATGCAACATGATTACGAGATGCGTATCAGTGCAGTGGAACCCGCGAACGTACAGTAAAATGACATTCTTCGATCTCCCAGTCACTCTGCTTTACCATACGACGGAAGATGCCGGCGTTCGCAAGGTCATCAATGATACTTCGTTCCTGAGCTTCGGTGAAGCCATAAAAAACGGCAACACCATAAGCGAAGAAGACGACCTCGGCGATGAGTTCCTCTGACTCTGGTTCAGGATTCCATTTCGGAGAAGCTTGGAGAGTGGGGGACTGGAATTCATCTCTCTCCCGGGGGAAGTCATGTTCTACCTCTGTTTCCCCCGCGACGTCGGTGACAAATCCTCCATCTGCTTCTGTCTCGCCGCAGGCCTCAGCCTCGGACTCTGCGGTGAACACAAGCGCAGGGGTTTCTCTTTCTCTCCTCGTGTCGATAGGACTCCATTCGGTGACATAACCGCCATCCCTGCCCTCTGTGACATATCCGTCATCCCCATGCCTTGATGATTCTTCATGCGGTCGTGAGCGAGGGGGAACAAAGTACGATCCTTAGTAGCCATTCTCTTCAGCTCCTGAAAGGCGACTGAGATGCGCTTTCGTGAACGCGGTTGAGGAACGAACAGTGGTCGATGGGGAGTGGCCCGGCAAGAGCGGCAAATGGTACATCTACGCGCAAGCACCACAGTCAGACGTCAAACCTCACGCTGCGAACCAAAAAAAGGGGAGAGACTAACCACATACATGGCCTCGTCAAACAACCTGGGTTGTACGTTGTGTTCGCGCTTGAGAAACCCGACGAGAAGCTTCATCTTTATTCCTTCTGCGAGGCAGTATGCCGTGATGCGATTGTACCTGGCCCTTTCCCTCTGATCCCTGTTCATGCGCTCGGCGGCGCTATTGTATTCGCGTATGAGGCCTGCGTCCGTCTCGTAGCCGAGGACATCTTCCTCTGGTGCGCCAGGGTAACCGATACCCGGAGGGACGACGAAGGGCTTTGTTTGTGGTGCAGAGGGGAGGACGAGCTTCTCGGTTGTCTTTGAGGTGCGAAGAGGTTTGCCATTGGCGACGGTTCCGGGTTTGTGCTTGGGCGTTGTAGGTGAGCGGTTTCGGGATGCGATGCGATGGGATGCGGGGGGCTATGGTGGGCGTCGGTACGTCGGGCGGGTAGACGGCAAGGTCGGTTGGGGCGGTTGGGGCGGCGTGCGCATCGATTGCGAAAGTTGGTGCTGGTCGCGACATGGCGACCGTGACCGAAGCTGTATTACATCAGCGGCGCGTTCCACGGCACACGAGTACAACAAACTCTGACCCTTTAGGTTGGTTGTTGAGGGAAATATGAATGCCTTGATCGTAACCTGGGCCCGTCGAGTGCCAGGCTTGGGGGGCATTGGTACCACAGATACGATGGGTAGGGGAAGAATGAACGAACGAGTGACTGCGAAGGAACGAGGTGGTCGGTGGGATGATGCAGAGAGGGACGTGACGGGGAGGACGTGACGGGGACGTGCACGTGCACGTGAGGTGCGAATGGAATGACGGGAGGGTCTCGAGAGGCGTGAAGGGAGGCATGATGAGACGCGATGGCAGCGATCAGAGGTTCTCGAGGGGCATTCCGGACCAAAGATCAGCATGGAGGTCCGATGAGGTCCACGAAGACCGCAAGGAGGCACCCCAGAGGTCACGAAGCGGCCCCCACCGTGATTTGCAAGGCGGAGCCTCTCGAGATAACTTACCACCTACAAACAAAATAGGTCTAATAGATCACCATTGCTCCCGAAAAGTGCTGCCTGAGGTGGAAATATATATATATGAAAGTGTTGGAGAGTGTAATGTGACAATGCTGACAATGGAACCAGCGTGCTCTGCTATACTCGCTCCGACAAGCACTCCTTGTCCGCATAGTTGTCGGTCTGTCGGTGGGTTGAACAACAGTCATACGCAGGTTGCAGTAACGAGCAAAAGACAGACGGACCTGCAACTGTGTCGAGCCTGTGCCAGTGGATACACGTGGATACACGTTCTACCCGACCCGTCAACGCAAGCGAGAAAACAATAACAGAACATACCCCGCGGTCGTCTTGACAAGTCTTTCTCGACTCAAGCTCACTCTCCGTGTCCATATTTCGCGTGGCGAGGTTGATGGATTGCGTCGTCTACACGTGCATTGCTCAGTAGACATGAAAGAAGCGCTCTGCCAAGAACATACAGCTTCGATGTCGGTAACGTTCAATCGGATCGCGTTCGAAGGCGCTTTGCGATCGGTAAGAGAATCCTCTTCATACAGACCCTGGCCCTGCCTAACATTACGCGAGTTGAGGCTGAATCCATTCATGTCAGTGCTCGAACGGAGAGAAAGCAACTAAGGAACGTACTGCCCAAGCAAGGTATTGAGATAGACTAGAACGACGGTCAGTCCTGGGATCCAAGTACAGCGCACATTTCACCTACACTTGCTTGCAACCATTTGCAATGGTATCCAGTACTGCTTTGATGGAGCTATTACGAACTACGAAGCTTTCAGAACTCGATCCGTTGTCAGGAAAACTGGTGCTTACGATGCAAAAGTATGCCATTTGGGTGATACTGAGTGAGAAATGGCATCTCTGTAAGTATCCTTCGGTCAAGGTATCCAGGAAACGTACGTGAATGTCAGCCCCCGGCCAACGAGCATTGTGATGACAGTCTGCAAAAACCCATCAGGTCTACAAGATAAATTGGGTAAAACGAATTGTTTAAGTGCATAAAATGAAGAACACAGACATGAGAACTCACACCGCCATCTCCGGGTAGCGCGCTCGACGTAACGAGTGACACATTGTGGCAAATATGATCATGTCCACGACCACACCTGTAATTAGACTAAATGCAGCAGTAATCTGGAACAGTTGTGTAAATGGAATGGCCAAACTCCCGTTGCTCTTGAAGAAGCCTGGAAAAAAAGTACGAACCTCCATCAGCAGCAGTGAACCGAATGCCGAAAGTCTTCTGTGTGCAAACCTAGTAATGTTGTCAGCAATTTGCTGAAATCAAGGTGGCGGCGTATCACCAACATTTGCACACATGCAGCTATGCGGTAAATAGGTTGATTGATTAGCACACAGCGGGATTTATAGGCGGCTTCAGGGACTTACCAGATCCGAAGACTTTTGGTGTTCTCACCCGTCAAGAAAAGTGGAGAACACATGAAAATAACAATAATCACTTACTTAGCTCGATAAATGACAGAATAATCTGTTTCATATATAGTCAGAAGATTGAATTTGTATGGAATGGTATAAACGTACCAGTATCAGCCTCAGTGGCGCTGATCCTCTGGTGACTGTCATGAAAGCAGTCAGTATTTGGCTCACATTTTTGGTCGACAAGACACTTTGGTCAGACATACCTTGAAAAACACGATGAATGAAGAAGCTACAATCCAACAAGTCACCTTGGGAGTCAGTTTAAGCGAAAAAAGTATACTCACAGTTGTGAGATAAACGTGAGAAGGACCTATAATAGTGATGGATATGTCGATAAGAGGTACATTGAAGAGTCGGATTACACACCGATAGCATGTACTGAACCTTTAGATCGGAGAGCATCAGAATATGTCGAGTACATGCCAAGAACGCCTGAAACTCACACAAAAGGTGCTGCGGGAACACGTGAACAACCTACACAAGATGTGGGAGTCAACGACTTACGTAGTTGCATATAATACGTCCATATTAGCATCAAACTTGATGATCAGAGAGTAGTACAGTCTGAAAAGTGTGGGAGAAAGGGATAGCACAGTGGGAGGAGCGTACATTTCCGAGACTGTGTCATTGGAGTGAGACGGCCGTTTAGAGGAGGGATCGGAGGACCTACTTAGAGCCGATGCTGCTGTATCCAGCATACTGATCAAGGCAACTCAGCGACCGGAAAATGACGTAACCGCAGATGATACACACCACAGCGTCGCAACCTGGAGAAAGCAACTTGAGAGATGGAAAGCAAAACAGAAAAAGACCACGTACGAGGTACCTTATCCATGGATAATCTCTCGGATAACATGAGTAGTAAATGTATGTTTCTGGATGTACAGTTGAGTCGTTTTCAGTTAATGTGAAAAATCGTGATGTGCGAGAGCTTGAAGACGTACGAAAGAAGGTGAGACCATACAGGACAGTCGAAACCACGAACCCGATGAAAAGAAGATCCAAATTCTCGAGTTCTGTGGGGGAGGGGAGGTTGGATGATCCCGCAGTGCTCATAGTTGTTGACTGGAGAAGCTGGGAGCGAGCGACATGAAATTTATATCACGACAGTCAATTCGATTGGCAAAGTTATGCTATATCTATATCAGGAATGACGGACAGGGTCATGATTTTTTTTCGCTATCTTAGCCCAGGTTTGCAATGCGCAAGGAAAAATAATTAAATCACGTTCGTTGCTCGCTACCGAGGAGAGACACTTCATGCAAGTTATTCGCTGTGTAGCCTGCCAGCGTCACGAGCGATTGCACCCGGCCTGCTGTGCACTTGCACTCATGTCGGCCCGTGGGTCCCATAGCCACTCGAATTTACCCAACCCTTCACCGGTGCACCATCCAGCAACGAGCCGATTGCCACCGATTCCCGGTGATCACGGATGACATCGATGATGTCGATGACCGACCAGCACTACGGTCGAGGCTCCAAAAACTTCGACGATGATCCGAGTTACACTGGCCGGCCCGGGAAATGCTGAGAGCAACTCAAATTGGATCCCCCGACATCACACGTGCCTAGGTCGGTGCGACGGATCTGCCTCCTGTCCTGCGACAACGCGTTGGCAAGACTCCCCATAGACGAAGCCACCAAAAGTCCATCAAATTCGTAATGGTACTAGTATGCCAGTGCCGGTGCCAATACCTCGGCCCGGGTTTCCGACCGTGCCAGCGCCAGCAGTCAGCCAACCTAGCCTTGACTTGCATCAACGCAAACCACATCCGAGGATGTTGCCTAGGGTGGGTGTCGTCCAGCTTGTGGTGGTGTCTGGCCAGGCGTGTTTTGCTAGATTCCATACGGTATTGTTGTCTTCTATGTCGCATTTTGTTAGTATGTGTTCAAGGGATTCTGTTATGTCCTTACAGTGCGGGCAGAGTGCGCGCATTTCATAGTTTGGGATGTTCGCCCAGAAGTCGCCTATGCGGAGGGAGTCAGTCATTGCGCGGTATAGGAAATTTTGGATTTGACGGCGGCTATCAGGGTGACGTATGTTCCTCCACAGCGTTGCATCTGTTTCGAGGTTGTGAGTGATATCTTGTATGGCGTATCGGGTGATGTCGAGGTTTATCAATGTATTTCGCGTGTATGGTGTGTCGTGGCACTTTCGGATTGCGGTATATGCTGTACGTTGGGTTATTGTGGTGAGTTTTATGCCAGGGAGGCGGAAGTTTTCTGGTACTTCACAGTTAATTATGTCGGGGTGGTCTTTCCGTGCGCCTTCGTTTGCAAGTGCGTCGGCTCGTTCGTTTCCCAGGTAGACGTTCGTTGCAGAGTTGGCAAGAATGTATCAACTGCTAGCATCTTTCAACACCTTCTTGGGTCTTTTGCGAGCTGCCACAACTCCCCTGCATCCACAAGACTCACTTCCATCTCGCCTCTTGCCGCAGCAGGCAAATCTCGTTCTCACAGCTCATCTCGGCGTGGAGCAGTTCGAGGTCGTCCATCAACCATCCCGGTTAGACCAATCTATTCAGGGAATGCGACTTCGTGGGGCAAGACGAGAGTGCCTCGCTATTGCGATATATGCGCGTGGTAAGTCGCTCTCACGTCCCTGACCTAGTCTCCACTCACCTTAGCACAGATATTGTGCCATCGACGTTCCAACTCTCGTTTGCTTGTTCCGGACCCTCGGACGCACTGGTATTCTTTCTCAAGACATGTCATCGGCGCGCGTCGCATGTATACATGCACGTCGCTGGCGAACCTATTATCCCGAGCCACGGCATCCCTATCCTCGACACGTTTTCTACCCCAACACCGGCCAATGAAGCATTCTTGGCTTAGATCCTGACGTTCGTAAATTACCTCGACGTGATACCCTCGTTGGACCATTTTGTGGCCTTGGAGGTGACGGGCATCTCCAAGCTCGCGGCGTCGTACGGCAGGTCGAGCGAGTACTACAAACTCGAGCCGTTGCGGATGCGTTGCGCGCTACCATTGATGCTGCCTTGGCTGACAAGTCGGTTCGCTTGATGTTGGTGACGTATGCGCCGAGTGCGCAGAGACGGAGTTCCTTGGTTGCCAAGTGAAAAATAGCAACAACTCGTTTCGATCGAGTGACCTCGGGGTTATGAGCCCCGTGCGCTTCCTCTGCCCCATGTTGCTGTGGCTGTTATGCCGAAGTGTCACTTCAGCCCGCGAAGGCGTTCTCGTCTCGCTTTAGCTCCCCCCTTACCTGTACCGAAGCGATCAATGGTTGCTCTGGGTAGTGCACAAATGTGACGCGCGAGGGACAGGAGTGTTTTGTCTGCGCGTGTACGACTACTGTCAGCAACGCGGGCAAAGTACAGAATTGGGTAGGTGAGAAGTGTCAGTGGAGGGATGTGAGTGGGTGAGTCGTCTTTGTTGTTCGGTTGTTTTTGCGTCCTGACCATGTGATCTCTGCCAGGCCGTTCGTTTTGATCACCGGTACTGTAATCACCCTGATGTTGGTTCTGTGTCCTTGCTGTATGCGATCAATAACGAGCAGTTGCCGAGCATGCTGACAGGGGGTGTCACTAGCAGAGTGTGGAGAGAGTAAAGGTCGCCAGTACGAGCCTTTCCAATCATATCACAGCATTCTGTCGTTGCGTTGCATTTTGAAAGCTAGACCCTCCGCTTTGTTCTTGTTCAACCCAGCTGCACCATCTGTGCCTTCCGATGTCTCAGTAAGCTGCTGTGGGACTACCTTGTCATGTCCGCCCTACTGCTAAGGTGATCAACCATTTCACTCAGTTCCACAGCAAGAGAGTATTTTCAAAATCAACAAAGATGATAGCGAGCAAAGGATGGCGGTCATGAACTAGCCAGCCTGGACGCGAGGTTCATGTATGCTTGCATCAACTTGGGTTATAACGCCAAAGTTGGTGGGAGTGTAAGACTTGCCGGAGTGATGACGTCTTGAGGATGGAATGTACGGAACATGACGAAGCCAATTCAACCTTGAAGCTTGAAGAACCGAAAATCGAGTCAGGCAATGGATAAGCTACCCAAAGCATCGGACGTTGCAACGCCCAAGTTCCAACGTGGATTCCTCTAAACGCGCAGTGAGCGCTGCCAGTGGAGCACAAGAACAGTCCTTTAGCCCTGCATGGATCAAGACCTCTTCGTAGCTTTCACGTTGGTCCTGTCAATGAGCACCTGCACATTGAAGACGGTCTCGCCCGTATTGTACCATTAAAAAACTCGAGGATAATCAAATGACATGATATAAAAAACATCCTCTATACTAGTATAGACTACGAACTCGGCATCAGAACACACGACGAAGATCACTCAAGATGCACCCTCCGCTCCCTCTCAAGCTCCATCGGGATATTCACCAACCCCCAGCACACCTCGTATCAATCTCACCAAGGAAGTCGATCCAAAGGCTCGTTGTTCCACGCACTCATATTGACGTGTCTCAATGCAGGATAGAGGAGGTGTAACACGTACGCGACCGTGGCGGGCGAATTGATCGGGGAGTTTCCGAAGCAGAGGTATTCCAAGACGTCTGAGCATATGTCACGCCCGACTTGGCACAAGAGTGGAGTGGGCAATTTCGTCATGTCAATGATGAGTCAGAGTGCCGCGAGTTTGGGACACGCCCTCGAGGGAGATGACAAGGAGGCGAGTGAAATTGAGAAGGGATCTAATGTTGCGTATCGTTGCTGCTGAATGTGGAGAAGGAAGGTGTTGGTAGATGAGAGTCTTAGAGGTAAGGATGTGAACAAGACTCTACGAGCGCTGTGAACAAGTCCCATAAACAAGATGAACCAGAAAACACACTTCTTCGGCATCGAATAAATCCAGTCTGAATTCCTTCAATGCCTTAGGTTAAGACCCCTGAAGCACGGAGTTGTGGTCGACAATAGTTCTGTGTACAGGTGACAGGTGTTGGAGGCGGGGAAAGGATGGTTCTGGCGCGCCGAACGTCTGAGAGAATGACGACAAGTGTGCCGAGGCGCATGCAGTCAATGAATCCAAGTTCCTCGCTTGACTGAGGTGTTCCAAGGCCGAAACTGTGAGGTCATCGCATGAAACGTGTGCGAGGTCCAGTAACATATCGAGGCTGACAGAGTGCTTGCTAAATCGTCATTCGGAGTTTCGCTCGACGCGAAAACGGATATGTTGGTGATGTTTGGACACAGAGCTCCCAAATTTGCCACCAGTGCGGGGCTAGCAGGGTCCGTAGCGAACCTCGGCGGGCAGCGATGTTAATGCGGGTCCGCATAGGAGGCGGGAAAAGGGCAACATTGCCAGGTGATTACCAGGATGCCACGCGACAGTCCGCAAGTTTGGGAAGAAGGAATTGGGACCAGGTGGTTGGAGAGACACGAGAATTGGTCGAAGAAAGGCAAGTTATCGATCATACACATATAGAGCGACCAGGTGCGAGCTGAATATTTGCGCAAAGTCGTCCATCGTTGCGATGTCAGGATGTGAACAAAAGTCTACCCAAAGCGAACAACGTAAGTTGGTAGTAGACAAACGACAAGGATTTGGACTTGCCTGCTAGTTCACCTGTGGCAAAAGATGTACGAAGGGGTAAATGCTAAACAAGTCCCTCCATAACTCGTCCAAAGCGGGGTCATGGAGTGCCGGGCAAGTGCACGCTATTACAGAGAGATGCAGCAGTCCATTTCTCTGGAGATGAGCAGGGCGTGGACCGCGTGGTATCTCGTTGCACCGAGTCTTGGAAAGCACGGAGCCGTCCTGGAACTGTTAGTGGGACTTCCGAATTTGTCTGGGAACGAAAAAGCCAACATTGGGTTTACACTATCGGTGGTGGAGGTTCGTATGATCGCCTCGGGAATACACTCACAAGGTCACAAACAACTTGAACAGCCTGAGCGAGAGCTGCAGCTGTGTTGTATCGAAGGTCGTTTTGCGGTGCATTTTGTTAACGTCAGTCATAGCGACCAAGTGACCAGGTCAAGGTTTGATCCTGCTAGCCAACTTTTGTGACACAACTGCTACTATCAACATCACTCATCGGGACTCAAACTACTTGAAGTATGTTGGTGTCATCGACTGGCAGTGCACTGATCACTCCAATCCAAGTCCTGCAGGAAAACAAGCCCTTCAAATCAAAGCGTGCCACGAAATCAGTTCTAAATGAACTTCAAGTTACCAAGGGTGCGTATTTCGTATCTATACCATCTGCACTTCACATTCTTGGTCAGGACGCACTCAGCGTCTCGCCAAAATCACCCACGGTGAACACCACCGCGCAGGCGCGTTGAACACACAAAAGCAAGCACAGGCTGCAAAACGCGCTTCCCTTGTCGCCTCCACTTGTATGTTCAATGGCGTGGACGGTACGTCTCACATCGTCACGGTCATTCCTCCGTGTGAAGATGTCCGTACGATCGATGGTGTCCGTGCGCTCGCGACATCTGTGACAGAAGATCTAGATGGTATCAATGAAAATTCGCCGATATGGACAATAAAGTATGTCCTCGTGTCAGTCTACCCATCGATCATTTTTCTAGAACACAACGCTTCGAGACGTCCCCTTAATTCATCCCCGTCCGATATGGCCGACTAAAGCTGCCGACTACGTCCTTTTTCTGCTCAGTCCAACTATAGAGGTCCCTGAAACAGGTGACGCCCTTCTTCATATACGACAGGCCCAAGCCCTCCCGACCGTCGTGTCTGCGATCCCATCTACATCCTCGCTCGATCAAAAATTGCGCACCGCTATTTTGAAATCATCGCTTTCCTTCATGCAGTATTTTGATCCTTCGCAGGGAAGGGCATTCGATCTGTCCTCGCCTTCTGACTCGCCGAGTGCGTTACGTTCTCTGTCACAAGGACGGCCTGGTGAAGTGCAATGGTGATCGGGTAGAACATGGCTTGTTGGCGAAAGAGTGGATTCGGAGGATGGAACATTGAAGGTGACGGGTATCATACGGGGAAGTCGTCTGAGTACGCATGTCGGTCCCTTTGATCCCCATGTGTCAACTGATGATTCGTGCTCGGTAGATCATATCTACCCTCGTAACGTGGTCAAAACCCCACAAAATTGCCGCGATGGAGATCAAGCCTCAGGTCCTTTCAGAATGGATACCCTCAACGGTTGACTCCATCATCTCAACAAACATTCCGGATGAAATGGCGAATGAGCAGATATGGCCGACGGAAGAGCTTACCCCCCCATGTGCCACTTGCTACTATGTTCAGAACGTGAACGGGCTCGCTCTCGCTCGGGACGATGTAACTGTCGAGACTACAATAAGCAAATAAACATCTGTGCAGTTCACATTGGAGGCATAGTAAATACATCAAAGGAAGTATGCAGGATTCTCTATCTCCTTGCGCCGGCAGAACCGCATTCCAGGCCGTTGTAATACTTGCCCCTCCTTGCATCCTACTAATGGATTACCGCACCAGCGCCAGACCACCTTGCGCAGAGATGAAGGTTAGTAGGGTCCAGGAATTCGTGATCAATGATGCCAACTGGGTTCTGTGGCCACCCGGGTGCCCATCGAGGGGACAGAACGGGGTTCAGGCACAGGCGCTGATGCGAGCGGGGATGTGATGATGCAGGACTAGAGTAGAGCATCGAGGACGTGGCAAAGTGTACGATGGTTGAGAGAGATGCATTTACAGCTCCAAGTGATTTGAACAATAATGATACATGATGATAATGATGACGACGACGACGATGCATCCAGAGGGAGGGTAAAATTGCCGATGTGATCATTGGTATCTCCTCCTTTGACCCTCTTTGCTTTCCCCTATCCAGAGACGACACAACAGCAGTCATACGGTGTCGTCTATTCTGATGGTAGGCAACGAGATCTCGGCATCGGAATCTCCGTGAACCATCTTGCGTGCGATCAAGCTGAGTGGGTGCATAGCAGACCACATTCAGACCGGGATGATGTGAAGAAAACAAAGAGAGAGAGAGAGAAACACATTTCAGACGAGCAAAACAAGGACGAGAAAGAGACGTACACTGCAAGCATCGACATGACACTGACTATTCAAAAAGGATGAGGTGAGAGACCCTTTGAGAGATAAGGAAAAAGACTCGGACACATACGTTTGGGTAACATCTCACCGGGAATGTCTTCCCATCTATCGCTGCGCAGGACAAACTGTAGTTCATCGTCCGACACGTACGTACGATAGGGAGAAGAGCGGTCCGACGAGTGTGAGCATCAAAAGCGAATCGCAAGGCGCAACTCACAGAAATGGCGACGAGCATCGCGGTGAAACTAGATCTCCGGGCGTTAGCGATCACGGTGCGTCATGTGATGACATGCATTGACCAAAGAAAAGCATGTTCGTCTTACCTCGTCATGACTCCCATCTGTACAAAGATGACCATCATGCATTGTATTCGGTTTCCAGACCTATCCAAGTGTGTCGGTTGATTGATTGACTCAACTCGACTCGACGGGATGCGTACCTCTTGACCCCAGCACGCGCCCCACGGAGATAAAATATCATCGAGCCAGAGATGATAATATCACATACAGCACTGGCGCAGGCGATCGATGCTGGAAAGTGCTAGAACGAAACAAACAGAGAACCACTATCAAGCGCCCGCATTCAGGTGCGAGGAATGACGTACCAGATAGCGATGGTCGAACAGCGTCATAAACGTGCCACTGATAATCCTGTTTCGTCGGAATCAGAACATGGACGCTCGTAAAACATGTATGGCACAAACATACACGATGCCTGAGCATACTTTTGGTATCAATAGCAGAATCGTGAGCGCCAGATGCACTCCAAGAACGAAAATAACTTACTTGCTCCAATGACTGATACCTGTCAGAAACGGAAACATCAAAAGGATTGAAAGTAAAACACTCACTCAGTTGAAATACGGAGATGGTAGCCTAGCAATCATAGCTGCATGAGTCTGCGGGAGAAATCATCTAGGAAGTAGAACACACCACCAGGCCCGTAACTATCCGATTGTTACCACTCACTGAAGGACCGTGTGAGAGGGAGGAGCAACAAGTCGACTGTACGACCGACCTATCCACACTCTGTAACAGTAGAACCTACGTTGGTACGTGAGTCATGTATGTTTTGCAATTCTGCCATTTAAATCCTCACATTTGAACGCCAAACATTATCAATGCCTTTGAAAAAAGTCAAAAGGCACATCCCTGCTAAACAGTAATGTGATCTCGTACCGATGAGGGAACACGGGCCTGTGCCGGACCAAACGAGTCAGACGAAAGTCAAGCGGGAGACACACAGATTACTCACGAGGGATGGCCTGTATCACGCATTCCAGTTCTTGAGTGGTCGACCAAGCTTTTTTTTTTGAACGAGACCTACCAATTTGCAGTGTTCTTGGCCGTACAAGCGTCGGATACATTTCGACGGCAAGACATCAATTCCCGCCTCACAGTCTCGAGTATGATTGCCGTGTGAAGACAGTCAAGGGCTCTGAGGTGCAAGTCAGTGGACCTTCGCTTCGTGAGACCAGCGCGGACAGTCACAGGAGACCCAATACCTGAAGTCGATCAACATGCGGTCTGAAGGCGGATTGGAAGAAAAGTACGCACTACCGTTTTCAGTGACCGGCGTTCGTTGGGAAACCATCGAACGTAGGCAATGCCTTGACCCAAGGCTACACCCGCCAACCTATCCACAATTGAGAAGTAGTGTCACGAAACTAAACACAGGCACTGACATAGTTCCCACCATGCAAGCTATTTCGTTTTTACACGGTGAGATTATGCTTGTATGGATTGAAGTGTCTTGGACTTGCCTATTAATGACGGACCTGATTGTGCTGCACTTGAAAACATCCGCACAGTGAGATGGTGAGGATTCGCGGGACAGGATCGAATGCCCGCTCCGCGAGCGTGCATATGGTCGCTTAAATATCTTGAAGGAAGTGTACCTTCAATGACCTAAAAAAGGGTCCACTTGAAATCAGCTCCGAGTCACCTCGCCAGGTTCACTTCTTAGTACATTGGATGGACTTACATAGTAATCGTACGGAATTGAATTTACATACTTATTGAACCTATGGATCAGCTGTTTGAGACTTTGAGACAGTGACATTATGTACACCTCTTATAAACTAGGGTCGGCGCTGCCGACGATGTACCTTGCTGAGTAACGTACTGAGTCGTAAATTATCAAAAAAGTGCAGAAATGTAACATGACCATATTATTATTAAGAGATAGCGAAAAAAAATCATGACCCTGCATAACTTTGTTCGAATTGACTGTCGTGATATAAATTCCATGTCGCTCGCTCCCAGCTTCTCCAGTCAACAACTATGAGCACTGCGGGATCATCCAACCTCCCCTCCCCCACAGAACTCGAGAATTTGGATCTTCTTTTCATCGGGTTCGTGGTTTCGACTGTCCTGTATGGCCTCACCTTCTTTCGTACGTCTTCAAGCTCTCGCACATCACTATTTTTCACATTAACTTAAAACGACTCAACTGTACATCCAGAAACATACATTTACTACTCATGTTATC
>JBBPRQ010000379.1:0-31092 GCA_038093095.1 Boletus insuetus | reverse complement strand
AAGACAATGCGACGTTGCCGCCAAGCTTGCGTATTGGCACATTCACCACACCCAATCCCCATGCAAAGGTCGTATTCAGGAATAGAATCGACTGAGTGGACCGTTTGTACTTTCATTGTACATTCTTTGACATTGAACAAATCTTTTTTTGACGGGCCAATGAACCGCTTTACTGGTCATCTTGCTACGATGTACGGTGTCGAGCAAAGCGGTTCATTGGCCACCTAAGAGCAGTTCCTTATTGCCCTATTGGCCATATCGCATCATTACCCCAAGTCCTAGGTGAGTGTGCACTCAGCAGTGAATCAA
This sequence comes from Boletus insuetus, assembly GCA_038093095.1. Lineage (NCBI taxonomy): Eukaryota > Fungi > Basidiomycota > Agaricomycetes > Boletales > Boletaceae > Boletus > Boletus insuetus. The sequence continues at coordinate 30,783 of JBBPRQ010000379.1, read as the reverse complement.
CAATGATACATACTCGAATGACCGGTGGAAATCGGTCGGAGCGAATCCACGCGTACCTGCAGGTTCGTCAAACTTGAACATGGGTGTTCTTCCACCTATTCCGCCCATACCACCCAAATCACCAAACTCGAATATCCGGATTGGCCGGAGCGAATCCACGCGTACCGGTGGGAGAGCCAGCGGAAAACATTCCTCTGGAGAGACCAAGTTGGCATATGTGTAGACATGAATGGCAGAATGATACATACTCGAATGTCCGGCGAAAATCGGTCGGAGCGAATCCACGCGTACTAGTGGGAGAGCCAGCGGAAAACATTTCTCTGGAGAGACCAGGTTGGCATATGTGTAGATATGAATGGCAGAATGATACATACTCGAATGTCCGGTGGAATTCGGTCGGAGCGAATCCACCAGCACCGGTGGTGAAGGTGAAGGAGGTACCACCAGGGAAGCCACCAAAGCCAGATGGGCCAGCTCCAGGAGGTGCCTCTCCGCCCTTGAGACCTTCTTCGCTGACTTGATCATAGATGGTGCGCTTGTTCTTGTCACTAAGGACCTCAAACGCTTCGGAAATCTAGGGGGTGGGCAGTGAGTAGTCTGAAATTTCCACTGACAAAGTGACAGAAACGACCTCTTTAAACCTTTGTGAAGCCTCCTCTGAGCCCTGATTTCTATCCTGGTGCCATTTCAATTTTCAATGCCTACGAGTGGGAGATGAGCGAGTTTAAGGAGATTAGGAGGGGAGCGAATGATAGTACCATTTTCTTGTAGTAGGCGCGTTTGATATCATCTTCTGTCGCTGAACGCGGTACCTCGAGTAGTAGTGGGCCAGTGAAATAAAAGTAAATGTACGTCCTCTAAAACGCGCTTTGCGAGTTCGTCAGGCTTTCCCGGAAGCCAAAATCGGGGAAGGGCCACGGTGAAGTCGACGCCCTTTTTTCCGTAATCGACGCCCGAGTAGGCTTGTTCTAGCGTGAGCTGGGGTAACCGATCGGACAAGCGTTTTGCGATGGCGGTTCGGAAGGCATCTAGTATACAAGAGGAGGGGTCTGTTCCGGGGACGTGGGGCAAAGAAGGGAGGGATGAGACGTGTTAAGTAATCTGATTAGACTCGCCAGAGGCGTAGTAACTTTAAATATCGACATCCATGTCATGTCGCGCTCGTCCTCAAAATCACAGACGCGACCCAACGCGCCTCCTCCTTCTGCTCGCATTCGAATCGCCAACGAGTCTCTGGCAGAACGCAGTGACCGCGAAGGGCCCATCCCCTCCAGCCTCAGTCTTCTTTCCGCTCGCAGACCCTCATGGGCACCACCGCTTTACGATCTTCCGCAGGACATTGTCGCCTCATACCGTGACGTCCCAACCCTCAATTTCGCCGCCTCGACGAGCCAACGCTCCCAGCCTTCCACATCCCCAGATGACGGGGGTAACTTCAGAAGCAGCTTACAGATCGATATGAAAGACCTTGTCGGGGATGCCGTCGGCAACGTCAGTCGTCTCGAAGCTGTAGTAAAGCTTGTCTGACCTGGAAAACTAGATGAGTATCAGCCCAACGAGTCGTGACATCGTCCTTGCAGCGTATGTAGTCGGGCTTGGTTTGAACCATTTCCTTCCCTGACTACCAAATCATCAGCCGGCGCGGGCTATTCATCATCGACCTCGAAGCACCTCTGGAAATCCCGAGGTTCCTGCCTCAAGGTGGTACCTGGGATGTAGCGGACGTTCAGTGGAATCCTCACCGAGCCCGCGCAGAGTACATCGTCTCCACTTCATCAGAAAAACTGTGCGTTCTCGTTGTCCACGTCACCCTCTGCTTATCTAGCTTCTAGTCTTATATGGAACCTGATGATAGTAGGCAAGAGTTCCATCAAACACATCTTACATTCCCATTACCGTGCAATAACGGATATCAATTGGCATACATCCGAGCCAGACACAGTATCTAGTGTTGGCATCGACTCTTGGCTGTGGTCTTGGGACCTTCGAGAACCGCGCAAACCAGTCATGGGTAGGTGTCATTTGCTGTGTGCCAGCCGCTTACTCACCACACTCAGGACTTTGTGGATTCAATTGTAAGCGTTTCAACTCACAACCGTCTGGTCTTGTTGACCCCGTTCTAGCTGGAGGTACTCAAGTCAAGTGGAATCGTCAAGATCCAAACGTACTTGCCTCTTCCCATACGGATGAGGTCCTCATATGGGACCGTCGAGTTAGTCTATTGGCTTTGCGTCCTTGCTATCCCTAACGTTGGATGCGCAGAAAGGATCCCTCCCTACCGCTCGTATCCGCGCTCATAGTGCCAAGATTTACGGTATCGACTGGGCACACAGTCGAGTGCATGATATCGTCACATGCTCTCTCGACAAGACGATCAAAGTGTGGAACGTGCAGGACACATCTGCCCCTGACTTTCCTCGCGCTGCGTTTGGCTTTCAAAAGGGCTCAAAACAATCACCTGAGCCTCTGACGACGATTACAACACGTTATCCCGTATGGAGAGCACGCGATCTCCCGTTTGGAAGAGGCATATTGAGTCTGCCCCAAAGAGGCGAAACAACCCTTGAAATGTGGTCGACCGGCAACGACATGGTGCCGGTGGAAATATTTGAAGGCCATACAGATGTAGTCAAAGAATTTGTCTGGAGAAAGGGAGGCTTGGGTGCGTCTCTCCACCCTGTGGTAGCTCACCAGAGCTTGCGATGATGATTGCTCATGTCCATTGCAGAAGGAGGAGAGTATCAGCTAATAACATGGTCCAAAGATCGAACTTTGAGGTTTTGGCCCATGGATTCCGAGACGATGGAGGCAAGTATATCACCAGCATCCCGAAATTGATAATGTTTACCAATCCCGATATCAGAAAACGGGCTACACCATCGGGTCTTCCAAAGTCCCAACTCAATCACACTTCTTTACGGACTTTGGAAGATCGCATCGGTCTTTCCGACATGTCCCAGAAGGGTCAGACTCGGTCCCAGCCCTATCCGCTCCTGTTGGTTCGCGAAGCATATTAGCAGAAGTGCGAGCTGGTCCGGCGCCCACACCCGGCGTAAAAAAGCCCGCGAACCCCGTGCTGCAACCGCATCATGGGAGCGCTGCGAGAGGCAAGGGAATGTTGTTGTTCGATCCAGGGTCGTCCGTAGCGCAGCACCCAACTCACCTTCGTTACTCACATGTCATCAACGAGAATTTTCAGGCTCGCGTGCGGGATGACCAAGGCGACCAAACTCCAAGTCAGCTACAACCAGACAAACGAGCCATCCCGATCCCCAGCACGACAATGACAATGTCACGAGGTAATGCAGGCGGCGGGAAGGGTACTCGGGTGGGTATGGACGCGTTCACGTGGTTAGCGAGTGTTCGGGTTGGGGGAAAGAGGGACGAGAGTTCCGGCAGAGACAGCGGGGTGAGTAGTGGGTCAAGATCGAGGGCTTCCCATGGTAGGGATGGCGAGATCACAATGGGGCTGGGGCATAAGAGGAGGAGAAGTGAGAGTCAGATCAGGGAAGGAAAAGAGGTTGAAGGAGCTCAGAGTTTGCCTGACGAGTAAGAGTATTTCCTCTGTTGCGCCACGCGAATGAGCGCTAATGAGTGCCAGAATCAGATCGGTACTCACGAAGCTTTCTACTTCCAAGGTTCGGCTTGAGAAGGTGAGTTTCTTCGTTTGTCGTATCACCATGCTCATTCCTGTCAGCACGATCTCACCAAAAAGCGCACTTGTACATTGGGTCTACACGGTCCCTGGGGAGACTCTTCATCTGTCTTTATTCGTATTTCCTTCCGATTCCCGAAAAGTTACCCTCATGCTCCCCATCCTGATGGCACGCCTGAAATCGATCTTGAGCGCAGTCCACTGATATCGATGCAAAACCGAGCATTCATGCTTCGGCGCCTCAAGACCATCAGAGAGCGTCGCCGACCGTGTCTTGAGGCGTGCCTCAGATTTTTGTTATTTGGGGACGAGAATGAACAGGTGGGCGTTCCAGTGGACATGAGGTCGGAGTCATCTTCCGAAGAAGAGGAGCCAACTACGAGAAAGTCGAGGGATTTCACAGTCTCACTGCTGAGAAATAACAAGAACCTGGCGGAGCCAAGAACATCACAAGGTGTTTTTGGTCCGAATGGCGAGTCCTTTCTTTTTTACTCCGTGTATTACCTGCTCACGGAACGCCTCTCGACCAGGGGAATTAATCTGCTTTTTCAGAGCACCGCCTCGGATAGTTCGTCCTCATCAAATCGGCGGGGGAAGTGAACTTTCGGGCTCCCCAGTCCATGCTTCACGCTCACCCCACACATCACGGTTTTTCCAAACCCCCGCATTACTATCTGATGCCGTCCGCCGTCTTGGACTCGCGGCTACGGACCAGCGTCCAGAAGTGGACTTTCGACGGCCGGGAGACAGCGAACATACGCTGCGTATCATAACCAACCTTCTCACTTTCTCTCAGCTAAGGATACAGCGCGACTTCACTTTAGAGACGGTGGACAACACTGTCAACGATCAGGGCAGCAATGTTTCCATGATTCCTACGCGACGAAGTACTGTGTTCATTAAAGTGTCGTCTGATACTTCGCTTGCGCGGCGAAAGGTCGCCGCGGCGTATATCTTCCAAGCAAGTACAGTGGAGAATTTGTGTCGATTCAATGCGAACGTCGCCAGGGAACATGGACAATTTGCGCACGAGAGAATGTTTAGAACGCTGCAAAGCCTATTCCCTGCTCACGTGGCAACACAAAATATCTTTGGAGTGGTTGCTCGCCAAATTATTAATGAATTGTTGGTCGTTTCCAATCTTTAGTAGAACGAGGTTCACTAGGTTGCATAGGCACGGGGAATTTTGCGCGACTCGCGATGTACAGACACTTGCCATGTTAGCTGTGGTTCTCCTCAAAGCCTATACTGCATCAGTAGAACAACGTGAGTGCGTTCTTTCAGCTGCGACCCAGTGTTCAACTTCGAATCGTAGTTGCTGCTGACACCCAATCTACCAAAGAACCCTCCCCTACTGTCGCGAAGAATGAGGGTGACTACTTTAGCCTATCGAGATCTAAGGATCCTCGTGCGGCCATACTGTCTCCTGCGTGGCCACGACTCCCTTCTACATCCCCAACAACCACTAATTATGTCGTCGCATCTTCTCTCTCTGCATCTGGATCATCCCGAGGGTCCTGGTCAAGTCTATTCACTACGGGAAGTGTCCGTCAATTCATGTCGGGTGTTCACGAGTCAATCTCAACACCACTTGACACCTTGCCTGGCAAAAACACGGTTCCGATTCCTCAGCATGAACATGTTCTTCGTTTATCGAACCTCGATTCGCCGCGACAGTTGCTCAGAAGAGACCAGATATCCGCCGTTTCACCCGTATCCAAGTCCTGGTCCGAAACGCAGATGGTTTCGCCACTCAGTCGGCAGTCTCAATTCTCGTCGGGGAGTTATGGCCGGCGACCAGAACGTTCACAGGCCGGAAATTGGAAGCAAGCTATACAGGAAAAGAAGCTGATCGTCGTCGAGGAGGAACCACAGCATCACGCCCAAAAGTATGGTTCCGCGTTGAGTCAGGTTTCATGTTCACTGAGTGGTCCCCACTAGAACAAGGTTGGACCCCGAACTGCTTTCACAGTTGGCATGCCACATACTGGCATACGCAGACATGCTATTTCGCTGGCAGTTGTTGAATAAACGACTCGAGTTGTTGGGCGCTGTCAAGACATCGTCCTTCATCAGGACTCCGCCTCACAATATGGACATGAAATTTGGTACCCGTTCTCTTCGTGATCTATCGGGCAATGTTAACATCTATGCAGATATCCAACCAACATGTGCACAGTGTGGTCATGGCCGATTATCTGATGACGATGCGTGTTCCATGTGTGGTAGCCACCAGACGCATCCGCGCTGTTCGGTGTGCAGACTTCCGGTCAAAGGCAAGTCCCATGCGGAACCCCCGAGATCGTTTTCTTAGCCACCGTATTTCCCAGGGCTCGCACGGAGCTGTGGTCAATGTTTGCACATCACCCACATCAAGTGCTGGCGAGATCAACAGTCGGATACTTGTGGGACGGGGTGTGGTTGTCGCTGTAGCGGCTTGAGTCCGAAAAGCAGTTCGTTCGCTCGCTCGCCCCCGTCCATTCCGGTTCCCTTGCTGTAGTAAAGCCCCGCGGCTAATGTCGATAACCACTGGGCCAAGCGACCATGATCGAATGTCTTTGGATGATGCAAGTTGACAGGTTCCGCGATGAACCCTCGGATTTAATATCCAGCAGTCAGAGGGCACAAGAAGCGTCAATCCCCTAGATCCGCGGTGTGTAGATCTCAGACGTTCATGTTACCAATATGTTTTTTGGCGGACTCAGAGAGGCTTAAGGTGTTTGAGTTACACAACTTGTTTTGTCCACTTCATGTAGTAATCAAGGTATGGAGCACATCTACAAAGTGAGGCCGGATGCATTTTCAAAAGGAATCGCTTGGCTCCAGTCAGCTGCCAGTTTAATGACGCTGTGAGGGTAAACACATGAAGCCAACGCGCGTTTCAAGACCACGAGATCGCAGAATGGATAACCAACACAAAACACCCATAGATCACACCTACCATCTATCGCAATGTTATGTTGGCCATCACCGCAGCTCATGTATTATCAAGATAGGGTGGACAATGGCATGGAGAGGCTGTGACCCTTACTGATAACTATACCCTCACCAAGATGGCCATATATACCACCTGTATGACTGCTTCGAAGAAGAGGAAGGTGATGCGTCGTTTACGTTGAGCGTGAGACACCGTGACGGGTGTTGCAGTACTCGATAGGTCAGGTAAAACGACTGAACGAAGAGAGCGGAGCTGACGAGAGCAGGTCAGGTGTTTGAAGGCGGGACGTGAGCAGAGGACTTACCAGGAAGAAGGCGTTGGCAGCAAATGCATAGAGGAACACTATAGAATATATTGTCATCCCTGGGGTTATTAGTCCCGTTAACAACGTCAAAATCACCCTGGTAGATTGTGAACGGCAACCCATGTGTGAGGTACGTAGCTACCTACCCAACGAACTTGTAACCTCCGTATGCGATGAGATCTATGACTTGCCCTGGGCCCTGTACATTGAGCAAGTAGCATCCGCCTTTGACGAAGAGAAAGTCAAGCAAGACTACGACGAGGGCACGGGACGCCGACGCGCCGAGAATTTGTGGGTGAAAGCGTTCCTGGAGACCTGTCTGGAGGGCTGCCATGAGAATGTAGGTGACGAGAGCCATGACTGCGGAAATGAATGAGCAGTGCGAAACGCGGGGAGTAAGGGAACATACCCGGAATATACAAGTCTGGACAGTTTATGTCGTCTCTGGGAGGTTGCCACTCGGTTTGACCAGTCTCCAGACGGTGTATTTTTCGCGACCAGGGTCTATGCCTCCAAGGGAACACCACGAGCTGCAGCTTTTTGATGACGTACGAATTGGAGACGTTGAAGTGGTGTTTTAGGAGGGACAGTGGGATCAATCCGCCAAACTAGGGGGAGCGTCAGCGCGTTGTTGAAGGTAGAAGAGGCCGACTGACGTTCTTTTGCACGTATTCCTGTCCGGCGGCCACTGCGCTCTGCCCGAGCTGCATGCCGAACTGGGCGGTCGTGTCGTCCATGCCCCATGCGGCGAAATCTGGGATGTGATGCGGGGCGGGTTGCTGGTATCGCTGGTAGCCTTGAGGAGACGCGGGGCCAGGACCAGGGGTGGAAGGAGGCTCTGGGATGAACGCGGGGTGGGTGGGGACGGGATGTTGTAAGGGTGGTGGAGAGCGGGAGTAGTAGTTCTCCATCGTAGGGGTGTCGTTCGTCGACGTGGAGGACGACGACGAGGATGTTGTGGGCGACGCGGTCGATGACGAGCTCAAACGTGGAGTTGTATACTAGTGAGCCAAACAAAGCCAAACACCGCTTAGGACAGGAAGGATAAAAAAGACAAGTCGCTTTGTCGCGTCTTTCTTCAACTCGTTCGTTCATCCGCTCCTTCTCCTCCCCGACGTCGTGCTACCCGTTGTGCACGCGTCGCCATGTCTTTCTCTCCAGTACGTGTCACTACCACCCCTGCCATAAAAAACGCGCCTCTCGTGGGTCTCGCTGAGGGCAATGGCTACTTCTCCAATCTACACCTCGCTGCTCTTGTTCTTGGTCTCCCTTACATCTTGAAACGCGTCACTCCCTTTGTCAACCGTGGCGGACTCAAAACTTATATCTTTCTTGTCGTTATCCTTGGCATTCCCATCACCGTTGGGTACTGGACACTTGCGTCCATGTACGGAAAGCGCAAGAACCAAAAGGTCATCCTTCCGTCGAAGGAAATCGAGGAATACATCACTATCAATGACCCAGAGCTCAAGGCTCTCTATCATGGGAAAGAAAAAATCCCCATGCAGGTGTTCCATGACGCGTACTTCGAGGGAAAGATCGACATCAACGGTGCGTCTCATTATCCAGTTGCTCGTGATCGTTCACTCATTCTTTGCAGGTGACGTGCTCGACGTCATGGAACAGAGACATGACTGGGCCAAGATGGTCTTCACTCCGGAGCTCTTCAAATACGTCTTCATGAACCTCTTGCCCGAAGTTATCGTCCATTCCCAGAGCCAAGATGAAGAGCAGGTCCGTGACCATTATGACAGAGGTGATGACTTCTATGAATGGTGCGTTCGTCCGTATCAGTTTTGATGTCCTTCCATTGATCTATTTCACCTAGGTTCCTTGGACCCCGCATGATCTATACTTCGGGGGTTGTCACTAACCTCGAGGAGGCTGAGACCCTTGAACAAATCCAGGATAACAAACTTGCTCTCGTCTGCTCTAAGCTGAACCTTCAGCCCAATGACCGTCTGCTCGATGTTGGCTGTGGTTGGGGTACTTTGGCTGCATTCGCCGCGAAAAACTATGGCTGCGATGTTACTGGTATCACTCTTGGAAAGAACCAGACCAAGTTTGGTAACGAACGGATTAAGAAGAATGGCGTTACTCCCGACAAGGCAAGAATTTTGTGCATGGATTATCGTGAAATTCCTGGCGGGCCTGGTCACTTTACCAAGATTGTCAGTTTGGAGATGGCGGAACACGTAGGGATCAGGCGTTATGGTGCTTTCATGAGGCAAATGTACGATTTGCTGGACGATGATGGCATCTTTGTCCTTCAAGTCGCTGGTATTCGTCCCTCGTGGCAGTACGAGGATCTCATCTGGTACGTTCGAAAACAATCTTAATGAACGAACTGAATCTCACTTGTTCGGTAGGGGTCTTTTCATGAACAAGTATGTCTTCCCTGGTGCTGATGCTTCTTGCTCTCTCGGTTGGGTGGTAAACCAGGTCGAGGCTGCTGGCTTTGAGGTGAAGAACATCGATGTTCTTGGTGTCCACTATTCCTCCACGATTTGGAGATGGTACCTCAACTGGGTGAGCAACAAGGACAAGGTTGTCGAGAAGTATGGTGAACGGTTAGTAATCCTAATCATTCTTAATGTACGAAGTGATGCTGATACCTCCCTTACAAGGTGGTACCGTATCTGGGTATTCTTCCTTGCCTACTCCACAATTATCTCGCGTCAAGGATCTGCTTCGGTCTTCCAGCTGACCTTGCACAAGAACCTTAATGCCTACCACCGTATTAACGGAGTTCCTTCGCATGCTTCGATACACAACAAGCAACGGGATGGTAGAGAATGGATCTCCATCGAGTAAATTGTTGGATTGTAGTTGGGAGGTATGCGATGGATACTACACAGATGGGATAGTTTTGGATTGTCGTCTATATACCATCATCTGCTTAATCTTAATTACCCAAAGTTGCTAATTGTGGGGTGTCATGAATCTTTTCAATCGAGACTCGACCTGAAGGTGAACCATGGACGAGTCTTTCGTCTGGTTTTCTGCGCAGAATTTGCCGGGAACTACGGTAGTGCTCGTTCGCCTTATGATATGCTTTTTGATTGTAGACGCTTGTTTAAGGGTTCTGGTCAAGGATATGTATGATTGATCCAGCTCAATGAATGGATTAGAATAGCCGTCATGACGCCATCAATCCTACTATTGATGCACGCCACAAACTTGACAGAAAGCATCAAGGTAAGATCCGACGAACGTAATACTCCGTGAATACCATAACTTTGTAGAGAAAAAGCGACGCGACATAAGGAAGTGTGTAATAGTATCAAGAAGGAAATGCCCCAGGAATGGACGGTCTACGACGCTCAGGGTGGTGGTAGTACGTGCCATGACGCCGTTTCGGGGAAACGGGCGGGGAAGAGGTCGACGAGGTATGGCCGAGGTCTTCCTGGGACGTATGACTCGCCGCATCGCCCGACGGCGACGCCACGTTCCCATACTCGTCAGATGAATCGTCGTCGTCGTCCTCCACGAGCCAGTCGTCCCCTTCGGGAAGCATGATTACGCCAGACGCAGGGTCGTAGCTGAGGCGGTGGTGAAGGTTGTGCGCGTGTGATGGATCTGCGTCGGAGTCTACCCACGGGTTTGAAGCGTGCGTATCAGAGACGAGGGGATGCACCTCGTGTGGAGAGGTCACTTCGTCGTTGTCGCCATTTGCAGTTGTGCGTGAACGGCGTGTGACCTTTTTCCGTAGCACGCTGTAGCGGTTGCGGAGACTGAGCACGATCCCATGAGTCGAGTGTATTGGAATTCTGAACGGGCCATTGCGATGGCCGTTCACAAGCGTTTGTCCCCTCTTCAGCGGAAGCCAGGGCTCCGGAAGGACACCAGTAAACGCAGGATGCCCATAGCGCCGTTTGCCAGTGCTAAAACTTGGGTTCAGCGCGAGTCGTCGGATCAAAACCGAGAAAGACGTACTTTAGCACGCCATTGTACCAGTTTGCCATTGGCGGCTGTGACTACAACCGAGAGTCAGAGGACGCGATGTCGAAAAAGGGAGATCTCACATAGTCTGTTCGTTCATCCTCAGGGGCAACATACAACGTCTCGTCATTTTGCGCGTATCTCCGACGGCTCAGGTTGCTGGATGGACGCGTTAAATCAGTAACTCGCAAGCCGATACGTTTTCATCGTACCTCTGCGACCGGGTCACGGGGTGTCCTTCCCTTAACCTTACGATGTCCGATGCCTCCTCTCCCCTCTCTACCTCGCACACGGAACTTAGACATACCGCATTACTCAATGGTCGGAAGATCTTGTGAATGTACCAGGACCACGCGGTGGTCGCAAGAACCAGCGGCACGAGAAGAGAGGACATGATATAGGACTGCCGTAGGGTGAGGATGCCAATCATGAAAATCTGGAAGATGATAATTCCCCAGATCAGTCGTACAAAGGTCAGCGGCCAAGCTTGACCTCGCGATTCGTAAGGTTTGTAGAACACTGTGAACGCGGCTCGATCTAATGATGTTCGTTGAAATGGGATGGCGTTGACTCACCGAATAAAAGCTTATACTTGTAGACAACATATGCTACCCCAAAATAGATAGCGCCGAAAACGACGATGAGCGGTTGTACTACACTGTATAGGATAGTGATGACGAAGATAAGGATTGCTTGGGGGTATACGACGCCATAATTGATCATTGGAGGAGCATTGAGTTCGGCAAAGTCTACACGATGTTAGAATGATAGAATCAAGGAAAACATCTGTACGCACCCCGTGGGGTTCGTGTCCAAAACATCCGGAAAATCATGCGAGGGATCAACACTCCGAGGTTAAGCAGCTGCAAAGGCATAACGCCGAACCCTGATGCAATCATCAGTTAATCGTATGGTTATAACGGTGGACGGCGACCTTGAAGAATGACATAGGACAGGAAGAAGTGCCTGAAAACAACGTTGGTCACAGAGACATTTCTCACTTTTGCAACTCACTTGGCTCGTCCTTGTTGTAATGCTTGCGCTAGCTTTTCCGGAATCTTGGCAGGTGAGTTCGCCAGATCTCTCACAAGTTGCCAATATGTGCTAGCCAAGAGAAAAATGAACACTACGTTGACGAGTAGGAAGAGGAAATATCTCGATTTGATGTAAGCTTAGCAGAGTCTTCAGAGAAACTAGTGGCACTCACTTCCGCATTGTTGAATACTCGATCAAACTACGAGCCCTGTAACCTTGAGCGTATGTCAAACCTAAGAGAAATGAGATATATGAAAATCTGAAAGCTCTCCTGTTCCAACCTCACCTTCCAGAATGAAGGGTAACAGAGCATTGAGCGTGATCATGGCGACGGAAGGAAGTGAGTTTTGTACAATAGCTCGAATTTTGTCATTGCCGTCGATTATTCGTCCGAGCCAGGGCATCACTTTCTTGATTTCCTTGTAACTGAGCAGACTGGCAAGAGCGGTGATGGGGAATATCCAGAAGAACATCAACAGCCCGACGGCTCCGAGTACCAGGAGCTCTCGACAAAGCAGCGAGCCCCGAGTATGTTCGACATTCGACCAGACAATGTCCCGTGGTTCCGGAGCAGGATGTGTCTTTATCTCCCATGAATCAGAGGAGTGCGCCGTTTGCACTGCGATTTGCTGCATGAAAGCAAGATGAACGTAGCAGCTACGATAAGGATCAACGTCTTACAGTGCTGGACATCTTTTCGAAAGTCACAAAAGCGACGTGGGTGGACCTGGTTTTCCCAATTCGCCGCCACCTCTTTACCTTTTCGTCTGCTTCTTTGAACTTGGCCTCGAGGTACTCCAGCGCATCGACTTTGGGGGAGAACCACCCGGGACGAAGCGTAGGACGTTTGCGATGCGGGACCACGAGTCTAGCGGGCTGACTCTCCAACAGGGACGGCTCGGCGTCGCTCGACTGCGGGATCACATTCTCTGAAGGATCGTAGGACTCCACAACGCTTGGGTTGCCCACGTACTTTGTCCACTCCTTTTCTAACTTCAATAGTGCTTTGGTACGTTCATCCAAGAGTACTTGGAGCGTGCCAACCTCTCGGCAGACAGAGACACTCTCCACGCTTAATCCGATATTCTCAAAATATTCCGCAAGTGCAGGTTCCGAACGCAAATGAAGGGGTAGAGAGGTGATCATCACGGTGCGCCCAGGGATGGAATGGACCAGTTCCAGCGAGAACAGTTGGCGGGAGCGGATGTAACGCTGATAGTTTTTGTATAGGAAGCGGAGTGCGAGGGCGGTAAAGAGATACGTAAAGAGGAAGTGTACGGTGAGGTATGAGTTCGCGTCGCTGATGAGGTCGAGCCAATCACGGTCGGCAGGGATGTTGTCTGAAAACGACCATTGGGGCCAATCACTGTCGTCGTCGTCCGAACCTCCACCAATTCCGATGTTGTGCTAACAACAATAAGTTGACACGAGACGGATGATGTGCCACCACGTACGGTCCAGTTGATAGGCATTAATACTGCAATGGCAAAAAGAGAGCATACAGAGAATAAATAGAAAGACATTTTGAAAAACCCCAGTAGCTGCGGAGGAGAGCTAAGGGGCTACCTGATCACGCGCTAGGAGACGGACATACCACGGCAGCGTCCAAGCCAACTATTTGTAGGATCGTGTACTCGGATGTCTTCAACGTCGGCATGATCCAACCAAAGAACGCGGAGTGCGCGTGGGCTTCATGAGGAGAAAACCCTACAAACGGTGGTGAGTCGAGATAGAGGTCGCGTGTCGTGCGAGTACCTTTGAGCTTGGTACGGGGGGCAAAGAGTAGTGGCCATCGGGGCCGACAATAGGAAAACAGCAAAAAAGAGACGAATCCGATAGATGATGCAAGTAATATTTGTGTCATGAACCAAGGACCTTCGAACGTGACTTTGGAGGGTGTGAGCACGCAGAGACCCGTGATGGTGAAATACTTACAAGTTGGAGGTGATCCAGGTGGAAGTTCAGTATCTGAATCGCCCGGTGCAAAGGCCACGGATTGCAAGAGTCCGGCCATGATTGTTGTGACAAAGGCGCGAGTTGGTGGTAGTAAGTGTCATACAACGAGTCCACATGCCCACTTTCCAAAAACGGGCGTGTTTCAAGGCAACGTCTTCCGACTCCAAGAACTTGTTCCGAAAAGGTGGATAATCCAAGAAGTTATTAAAGCGTATCACTTTCGGGTTCTACTATGCAGGTGACAGAATCCAATCATTCAAATGGTATGTTCATCCCACACATAAATGTTGTTACTCGTGATCAAGTTGTCGGCTGACTCACTCACCAAATAGAGTTGTGTTTCGTTCCATGCCGGGTCTGTATCCTTGAAACGCGACCACTGCTACGTACGATGCTCCTTGTCGTGAAGCAATGCACTTTTCAAAGACTTACGCTCAATTACTCCTTACTCTACCACCGGAATTCAGGAACAATGCCTTTGAATACCGTAAAGTGCGCATCTCGATTCGCTTGGACTCGCTGATTTTGAAACACCAACCTAGCTTAAACAACTGATCAACCAAATCGTGTTTGAGCTCGACACCCTGGGGCTTGCGCCTTCCTTTCTTCGCTCCCTGCATGATCACGGTCCAGAGGATGGTCTCGCGCATATCGAGGAACATCATGATGGGACTCTTACTGTGGACTCCGAAAGCGTGTCGGGTACATCGCACAGACAAACCATCGTTTATGAGATCGTCTGGAACTCATCTGTGCTCCAACCTCGCCTTCGGCTGTCTTCGAGTTCCCCTTCCCACGTTCCGACTCACCACAACTCCATTCCTTCAACAATACAACCTGTCTGTCATGTCAATCTTCCTATTCCAGAACGGTCACTCAGTCATATCGCGCGAGCACTACTTCACACACCCATCATATTTGGAGATGAAATAAACTACTCAATGGAATCGTACGATTTACCCTGCTTTAGTAGCATGTACCGCTAACCTCGCCCAGTGACCAATCCGACGATTTGATCATTCCTCTCCCTTCCGACATGGCGTTCTTTCAGCTTCTCACATCCACCCTGTCTTCCCTTTCTGGCCACTTGAACACGCTAGAACAAGGCTTCAACCCGGTTCTTACTACGCTCGCTGCATCGATTTCTTCGACGGCTCGTCCGGCATCGTCCTCTGCCCCTCGTTCATTCTCACCTTATTCACTCGCCGCTGATCACTCGATGTCCTTGTACCCTGGTCCGGGAGGCAAATCGGACCTGTGTACATGGCGTGAAATCTTCCGCCTCTACGTTGAAGCAGAAATATTCGAAAGCGTGAGCGAGTCGACCCGAGGTGAAAGAAGCGTTGAGGAAGTGGAGAAACACCTTGAGCTATTCAAAGGACACGTCCAGGAAAAGAAAGAATATCTAGTCTTTCCCAGCAGCAGGGAAGCCTTTGACGTATTCTTGAACTTGAACTTGTTCATTCTAAACGTGAAAAAGGTATCCACGCGTTCACCCACTTCTCTCTTACTTCGTCGCACCAACCAACGTATTGGCATATAGTTCCAACTCGCAAATTCGGAAGCGACTAGAAAGATCCTCAAGAAGCATGCCAAACGCACAACACTTCCTATCCCGTCGTGTCTTCTAGAACGAGATGCGTCTACACCGACGGCTTCCTCATGTCAACTCGCATTGCTCACTCGTCCCTCGAAATCTCTACCGAGACTTCTCGTGCAAGCAATCGGCGAGGTTCTTCTCCCCATCATTCCTCACATCGACGATTATTCGTGTCTCATCTGCGCTTCTATCGCATTCAAGCCGATCAGGCTTTGTTGCGGCCATTTCTTCTGCGTAAGGTAACTACTTTTTTTGCCCTTCTTTTCCTTTTACAAACATCGCTGTAACGCTCCATCGATCCAGATGTCTCGTCAAAATGCAGAGACGTCGCATGGAGAATTGCCCCATGTGTCGTGCACAGACAGTCCTGCAGGCAAACCCATGTGAGTGCGGCTCCTCACGTCCCGCGTCCGCCATCGTTCATGACTTGCGTAGCCAACGTCGACTATGGGCTGCTCAACTTGATGGCGGACTGGTTCCCGATCGAGTCTCGAGAGAAGCAGCATGCCAACGAACGGGAGGTGATCCAAGAGCAACTCGAAGCACTCGGTATCGCCGACACTCGCATTTGTCGGATCATGTAACTGGTACGGGCTCGGATCGCATGGGCAAGTGGTTGGAGGTCATCGACCGATGCGACTCGATGCGATACCTGCCGTGTCGACAACGATTTGGTCCAGCGTTGAACTTGTCGGATTACAAGCACTTTCACAAGTTGTCAGGGTTGATGTGTTAAATAACTTATATCTAATTGTGGGGAAGGCATTGTCTCGTAGGATCAATCAGTAATCATTTGTAACCAGGTAATACCGATTTGCCATACACCAATTCAAACTTCCGAAACTGTCTGGCTTCCGGAATCAGTCCATTCAGGATTCTGGGAGATTCTCGAGCACGCCAGCCGCGGAGGTAGACATCTATGTATTCACACGCATGTGATTCAACATGTTACAAGGGGAAAGTCGAATGAAATAAGTAAAGGAGCTGTTTGGCTCAATCCTCAATCCGTCTTGGATGAGATTGAACGGTTGGGTACAGGTCATAAAAAAATAACGATATGTGAGGAAGATTTGTAGGTGGCGGTAGGCAAGTACCTCTATTGCATCCGAAATAATCTCTTACTAGAATGGAAGGGAAGCAGTCATGAGAGAATAGCCGTTTCCTTGATGATTGCCTTCGCCGCTTCGGAGCGAGGAGAAATGGCGTAAGCAAAGGACTTGGGGTGACTGGATCAAAATCGATTCCATTGAGCGGTGATCATTCTAGCAGCAAACATTGGACCAACCAGATCATTCCCGACTCAAAGTCTGCCTTGACCGCAACCGGATCACCGTTCTCGTCTTTGCCAGGGCGAATGTCAAAAACGGTGAGGATGCATGCGATGGAAATCCACAAGGTTGCGTCTGCCATGAAACGGCCCGGACAGATGCTATGCACGAGCATCAACAAATATTTAGGAAAAACATCACGTTCGGGTTTACCGTCGTCCGTAGCCAAACGCCGCGGTAGCGGGATCGAGAATCTCTTGATTTTCAGTTTTTCCATCGGGATTCAGGAATCTCTCGGGTAAGAAATCCATTGGCTGGATATAGTTTCGCTCGTCGTGCAGGATGGTCCTGCATCAGCGTCATCTTAGTATCGGCCTCGAGCTTCGCGAAGGAACAAAACTCACCAAGTGTTGCCGATGATGGTCGTTCCGGCGGGAATAAAGTATCCATTATAGTTGTCGTCCTTGGTAACCATGTGAGGAAGACCTGAAGAAGAATAACTCAATCCCGTTGGTCACCGCCATCGGCGGGGAATAATCACCAAGCGGAGCTACGGGATTCCACCGGAGTACTTCTTTGATGATGGCGTTGATGTATGGCAAAGACTGTCTATCGTTGTAGTCGGGGAGGCGTCCAGACCCGATGACAGAATCCAGTTCCGCTTGTGCTTTCGCTTGGACGGCAGGGTAAAGAACCATGGCCAAGAAGAACGACGATAACGAAGAAACGGTCTAAAAGCAAATTAGCAGACTGGATTTGCGGTCAGTGTCATCTTCTTACACTTTCTGCACCGGCTGAGGACTCCAGTCAGTGCGTCAGCACTCTGACAGTGATTTCCACTCACCGGCATACGCAAGGCCAGCACACCCTCTGATTACCTCGACTTGCTCTGGAGCGTCCTCAGTATTATCCAAATCGCTCATGAGGTGGGTGACGAAGCAGGGAGATGCGGTACCCGCAACCTTCCATCGAGTTAGTTTGATTTGTATTAGATCGGCAACATGCACTAACCAATGCCTTCCGCACAGCTACGAATGGAGCGTCTCGCATTTCCAGGACATACTTTTTCCAATTTGCGGCTTTCTTCTGGAACCCTGCCCCAGGAACCCAATGTGGAACGTATTTCACTATTATATCTTAGTCAACTGGGTACCATCTCACCCGAGAACAACACTCACACCAAGGAAAGACGTCCACAAGAAATGCACCCGGAGCCGCTGCCTTTGCCATCCCCTCCAAAGCCTTCTCAGCGATTTCGATATACCTGTCCGCCTTTGGTGATATTTCTATTCCGTAAATCACATTCATGATGACCGCCGCTGAATTGCTGTGTGGCATTTAGCTGCATGAAACGGAACGATATGGAGAGTGCTCACTGCCTGAGGTGCTCTATGAGGTCTTCCTGGGAGTCAAGAATATTTCTCAGAAGGGTGTGCGCTTCTTTCTGCTGGAGGGGCCAGAAGGTCTGGGCCTCAACAGGCCGAAATTGGCGCTCAAACATCTTGCGATGTTTTCTCCAGCGCTCCCCTGTACAATCAGACAAAGGTCACTGAGCGATGCTCTCAACGATGGCAAAGAATGACGAACCGTATGGCATGTGACCAAAACTCCAGTCCCAGCCCATTCTAAACGATGAATTAACCCTAACATTGCTGCGTCGAAAAAAAAAAGAAAACTCACAAATCGTTGATCATAGGTAACTCGTTTCTATCGGAGTAGTTGGAAAACCGCTTCTCAAAAAGCTCATTCGCGATATGGGAGGAGTTGATGAAAAGCAAACGGTGTCCCATGACAGTGGCATACACTAAGTCACCTTAAAGGAGAGAGTTTAGGATCGTACTAGATACATTAATGAAGTGGGAACGAACCATATTTTTTGGCCCACGCGTTGTAAGTCGTAGCCTCGTTTTTCAAGGGAATATCGAGCAGATTTCCGATCAAGGGAAGAGGTTTCGGACCGGGGGGCAACGAATACTGTGTTCGCAGCTTGCGACTGCCCACAATATAAATTGTCACCACACCCCAGAGCGCGATCAGAGTTGAGAGGGTGGGGGAGAAAGACATGTGGAAAATTCGCGATTTCTCATTGCGAGGGTTGCAACGCGGAACCTCTTATACGCTGATTCGGTGTTCACCTCGGAGTAGATGCCGGGAAGGAGACAAGATCGAGTGTGTCTCAGTTCCCATTGTTACGGTGTAGACCACCTCGGTAATGTGCAATCACGGTTCCACTCGGCGTCTTTTGTTTAATATGGTACCATTGTCGTAACTCGTATACGAGATCAGACAGTGCGACCTGCCAACCGTGACAGGACGGTGTTGCACACCTCATCACATGCACCGCAGGTCCGCAATAGAATCTGCATTCATTAAATAATAATCAGAGACCGGAATTCTGGCAGAACGTACATACAAAAACCACCAGGATCCGGCTAGGATCTGAATCGCGTGGGGCAATTTGACGCTGGCCATGTCAATTAACGCGGGATCACTCACGCAGTCTTGTTCTAAGAAATCCCAATCGTCACTATTTGAAAGGGTGTCCTGGGAAACACCATCGTTTACATAATCACGCATCTGCAGTTCTGCTCGTTACTGTCACTGTCCACGATGTCGCCGGACTTGTTTTCTTTCCTCGATAATGCCCCGCCAGAGGACGACAGCGACAATGAAGTACTTGCAGACAAGATACCAATGGTTTCTGCGCCCGTATTCACCTCGGGTCAAAAGCGAAAATCAAGTCCTGATCCGGGTGGGCTCCCACCGCCGCTGCGTGAAGTCGTCGATAGACCCGCGAAGCGACCTCGTGCAGCCAGTCCTGTCCCAGTTGTAGTCGATGAGTTTCAGACGGAGGCGAAGCGTGAGATGGCTGCGAGTGGGGGATTGACTGGTCTCGTCGAGGAAGGTTCAAGACTGGAACTTCGCCATCAGGTTCGTGACGCCACAGCGCTTAGCTATCCGTGCTTACGCCGTTCAGGTCCGCCATCAAGTCGCGATCCCTCCTGGCTACGACTATGTTCCCATTGCAAAATATATTCCTCCCTCAAAACCTGCTCGGGAATATAAATTCACCCTCGATCCGTTCCAGCAAGTTTCGGTATATGCTATCCAGCGGAATGAGAGTGTCTTGGTATCGGCGCATACTAGTGCCGGTAAGACGGTAGTGGCAGAGTATGCCATAGCGCAATGTCTCCAGAACAAGCAGCGTGTAATATACACTAGTCCAATAAAAGTGAGCGAGTTTAGATCCACACTCGTATAGGAACTGAGTGATCAATGTGTCTGGCCTAGGCTCTCAGTAATCAGAAGTATCGCGAGATGCTTGCTGAGTTTGGTGACGTGGGTCTCATGACGGGAGACGTTACTATCAACCCAACCGCGACTTGCTTGGTCATGACCACAGAGGTGAGTGTCCTATCATGCTTTGAAGCACACAGCTTAATCAACGAGTCAGATTCTGCGTTCTATGCTGTATCGTGGCTCTGAAATCATGCGGGAAGTCGCATGGGTTATATTCGATGAAATCCACTACATGCGAGATAAGGAACGTGGTGTAGTCTGGGAGGAAACTATCATCCTACTCCCTCACACCGTCCGATACGTGTTTTTATCAGCCACCATTCCCAACGCCATGCAATTCGCAGAGTGGATATGCAAGTCCCATGAACAGCCATGTCACGTCGTGTATACCGACTTCCGACCCACACCCCTGCAGCACTACCTCTTTCCCGCTGGTGGCGAAGGCATTTACCTAGTGGTCAACGAGAAGGGCGAGTTTAAAGAGGATAACTTCAGTAAAGCAATGGGATCGCTGCAGGAAAAGATGGGTGAAGATCCAGCAGACCCCCAAAGTGGTAAGGGACGTAAAGGAAAGTCCAAAAAGGGGGGTGAAAAGAAAGGTACCCTATATTCCGATACGATAATGGTTTCCTCATTGTTTCATAGGTTCTTCTGACATCTCCAAGATCATCAAAATGATCATGCTCAAAAATTACAACCCTGTCATTGTCTTTGCGTTTAGCAAGCGAGAATGCGAGGCGCTTGCTTTGACCATGTCCAAGTTCGAATTCAACTCCAATGATGAGCAAGAACTGGTCACGAGTATTTTTCAAAATGCTATCGAGAACCTTTCCCCGGACGATCGCAATCTTCCTCAGATATCAAACCTCCTTCCCCTTCTAAAACGTGGTATTGGCATCCACCACGGCGGTCTTCTACCGATCTTAAAAGAAGTTATCGAAATTCTTTTCCAGGAAGGCCTCATCAAAGTACTTTTTGCGACCGAAACCTTCTCTATCGGTCTTAACATGCCCGCAAAAACTGTGGTGTTCACGGCCGTTCGCAAATTTGACGGGCGTGAATTTCGGGACCTCTCTTCCGGGGAATACATCCAGATGTCGGGTCGTGCAGGTCGTCGTGGTTTGGATGACCGTGGCGTCGTCATTATGATGTGTGACGAGAAGCTTGAACCCGCCTCCGCGAAGACGATGGTTAAGGGAGAGGCTGATCGACTCGATTCCGCTTTCCATCTTGGGTATAATATGATTTTAAATCTTCTCAAAGTGGAAACGATCAGTCCCGAGTACATGCTTGAACGGTGTTTCTTCCAGTTTCAAAGCAGTGCTGGGATTCCAGTGTTGGAACAAGGTTTGTTATAAAAGTGCTGGCTATACGCTTTTTCACATCAACCACTTATTAGAATTGAAGGCGGAGGAGAGGCGGCGGGACTCGATACGTATACCAGACGAGCATCTCGTGGCTGCATATTATGACTACCGCCAACAACTTGATCAGATGGGGGAGGATTTCCGAGCAGTCATCACACACCCGACATACAGCCTACCCTTCCTCCAGGCTGGCCGTCTAGTCCACATCAAGCATAAGGACGCTGACTTTGGCTGGGGCGTAGTTATCAACTTTCAAAAACGCATCAAGTCGAAGGTTAGTCTACATTTTCTCTACTACTTGGCGGTCCGCTGACCAAGTCATACTTCAGACGAAGTCAGAATTTCAGATCGATGAAATTTCTCCGCACGAACAATATATTCTCGACGTTCTTTTGCACTGTGATGCGGGGGCTGCTCTCCCCAAAGACAGGAACATCACTATGCCGACACCGGGTGGCGTTCTGCCTTGCCCATCGAACCATAAGGGAAATCCACTTGTCGTCCCAGTGTTGTTGTCGACTGTTGAAGCGATTAGCCCTATTCGAATATTCCTGCCGAAAGATTTGCGACAAGAACAAGCTCGGGACACCGTCTGGAAAAGCGTACTGGAGGTGCAGCGCAGGTTCCCTGATGGAATAACGTTGCTCGATCCAATCGAGAACATGGGAATTAAAGACGAAAAATTCCTCAACCTTGTCAAGGTGGGGTGCAATTGGCGTGTGCCAAGTCGTCTCTGCTGACCTTTGGCTTGTTCTTAGAAAATTGACGTCATGGAGAAAAAGATGTTCTCGAATCCTCTTCAAAGGGACCCTCGCCTCCCACATCTATATACTCTATATGCCCAGAAGCAGATGGCGCAAACAACCATCCGGGCATTGAAGAGACGCATCACAGCAACGCACGATGTTCTGCAGCTTGAGGAACTGAAGTGCCGCAAGCGCGTGTTGCGACGGCTGGGTTTCACGAATTCGTCAGATATTGCTGAAATGAAAGGTCGTGTCGCATGTGAAATTAGCACTGGCGACGAGCTGTTACTCACCGAGTTGATCTTCAATGGCGCTTTTAACACACTGCTACCGGAGCAATGTGCTGCCCTATTGAGCTGTTTCGTGTTCACAGAAAAGGTGAGTGTCGCCTCATCGATTGTTTATTATAGATGCAGTGGCTGACATCTGTACACAGAGCGAACAACAGACAAAGCTCACTGAGGAGCTCGCGGCACCTTTACGTGTAATGCAAGAACTGGCTCGGCGTATCGCCAAGGTATCCCAAGAATCAAAGCTACCTCTCGTCGAGGATGAATACGTCCAATCCTTCAAGGTAGAGCTCATGGAAGCAGTGGTGCAGTGGTGCCGCGGAGCATCCTTTTCAGATATTTGCAAGGTCAGTAACCACGTTGAGATGAACATGATTGTTTGCTTGCAAATTCACGATTCTTTTCTTGTTTTCTAGTTGACAGACCAGTTTGAGGGCAATCTCATCCGCGTATTCCGACGGCTAGGCGAATTGTTACGGCAAATGACCCAGGCCGCGAAAGTCATCGGAAACTCGGAACTACAAGAAAAGTTCCAAAAGGCATCGGAAATGCTTGAACGGCCAAACTCGGTCATTTTTTGCTCTTCATTGTATCTTTAGAGTTGTCTACGATATATGTGATCTTTGCTGGGGTAGGCGTGTCACCGG
Source organism: Boletus insuetus (assembly GCA_038093095.1). Taxonomy (NCBI): domain Eukaryota; kingdom Fungi; phylum Basidiomycota; class Agaricomycetes; order Boletales; family Boletaceae; genus Boletus; species Boletus insuetus. The sequence continues at coordinate 7,735 of JBBPRQ010000379.1, read as the reverse complement.
GTCACATCTTTGGTGTGCATATTATCTCGGGCAACCAGCCTCGTTCAATCGCGCTGAAGTGACGCAAAAATTCACAATTTATTCAAGCTTTCCAAGCGCTTATGAGAGTGGATCAAGTAAATCATCTGATAGATCCTGTCAAACGCGAATCCCTGCGCTAATGGGAATAGCGGTACTTGTTGAACCAAGTCGTCTTTCATACATCTATAATACACATGCAATACTGTTGGCGTGACAAGATATACGTTTTATGTGATACATTGTAGCTTCGCTCAGACGTGCTTGGCGCGGAAACGGACAGCCGCGGAGGCGGGCTTGATGTTCGGGAGAGGCCTCGCACCTCCGGGGACACAGAGTCCAGCGGCAACACGGTCCGAGATGTCTTGGTGGACGGTGGCCCAGTAGGAGACTGTTGAAGACGTTCAGTCAGACAAACAAAAACCATGCTGCTGAAGCGAAGCTCACGGGTCCTTGCCAAGACTTCCTTGCTCTTCACACCGCGGATGTGGTCGACGAGATTGTTAACGAGGTGTTTGCGATCGACGTCGTTCATGACAGTAGTGTACAGCGCGCGTGGCTGCTCAAATTCCACTGTAGAGTCCAAGCTCAATCACAAAAGTCCGTAGGATGAGGATCTGAATGACTGACGTTCGCTGACTTCGCTCAAGTCCCAGTAAGCACCAGCGAGCCATCTCTCGTGCTTAACGTGCCGTTCTTCGTCTCGAGGAGCACCATTGACAGAACCCTTGTTCTTGACGTATGTCAACGGAACGATGGAACTCTGGTAGTTGGGGCGAGCACCCTGGTTGCTGACGGCCATGAAGCCATCGCGCTGGAAGTTGGAAACCGGAACAATGGGCTGGTTGACAGGAAGCTGAGAGTAGTTGACACCAAGTCGGTGACGATGGGTGTCTGGGTAGGAGAAGAGGCGAGACTGCAAGACGGGGTCGCAAGAAGGCTCGAAGTAGGGAATGCTGTGGGAAGGAGAGAAAGCAACCTAAGTTGAGCCCCTGTTAGACCAGGCATTCCTTCTAACACAAGCAAACCGACCTGCTCAACCTCGGCGAAGTAGTTTTGGACGTTTTCGTTCAACACCAGCTTGCCGATGGGGCGCATGGGGTAGTCCTTGTGGGGCCAGACCTTAGTGAGATCCAAAACATTGTAGCGGAAGTTTTCAGCTTGCTCGGCTGTCATTGTTTGCTAAAACGCAAGTTTATTGATCGGATTCCCTGGTTGGTGACGATACGTACGACGTAAACCGTCCATGAAGGGTATTTTTTTGCTTCAATGGATTCGAAAAGTGCTTGGATACCGTAGTCTGGATTTTCACCGCTGAGTCTACCTGCGGTGCGACCATCCAGAGTCTGAAACAAATGAGAGGGGATCGTTACCAGCAGGGAGTAATCCACACCTTGAAACCACCGTCAGCGATGAGGTGAATCTGAGTGTAGACCCAGCTGCCATCCTCCTTAACGAGCTTGAAGGTGTGCCCAGAGTAACCGTGCATGTTGTGGTAACCATCGGGTGTGCCGCGATCAGAGAAGAGGATAGTAACCTGGTGAGCAGACTCTGGGTTCTGAGTGAGGTAATCCTGTAATATGTCTAATTAACGACCACAGTTGTAAGTGGAGAGGAGCATCCATACCCAGAACATGTCAGGATCTTTCAAGTGAGTTTGAGGGTCACGCTTCTGAGTGTGAATGAAGTGGGGGAATTTGGCAGGATCTCTGATAAAGAAGACGGGAGTGTTGTTGAACACCCAGTCAAGGTTACCTTGCTCAGTTCTGATCTTGATGGCGAAGCCACGGGGGTCACGGGCAGTATCAGCAGATCCGAGTTCACCACCGACAGTGGAGAACCGGACAGTGGTACGGTGTTGCTTGCCGACCTCAGTGAAGAACTTGGCAGAGGTGATGTCACTCAGATCATGGGTCAATTCAAAGTAACCATGTGCGCCAGCACCCTTGGCGTGGACCTGGATTGACGATGATGAGGAGCGATTAAATACGGATTGATTTGCGTAGTGAACGTACGACACGCTCTGGAATACGTTCACGATCAAAGTGGGCGAGGAGATCGAGGTGGTGGAAGTCTGGAGATGTCGTGATCAGATAGATAAGGTGTCCGTGGGGATCGGTACAGACCCTGGAGGAGGAGTGGGCCGGTGGTGCCAATGCGCTGAGCTGCGTACGGCTCTGCGACAGGTGCGCCGTTCGAGGTGGTGTAAACAGCACCGTCTTTGCTATTAGAAACTTGAGCAGAGGGCATACTGGAAAGAGATGGGGGCGAGAGAAGAGCGGGGCGTGGAAAGGGGGATATATAAGAGGCCCAGCGGGATGATTTCAAGTCCGCTGAGAATAGATTGTCACGATTCTGCTAGATACGAAAGATGGGAAAAGGTTTTATCAGTCAGGCGGTGCATTGTTTGGAACTCAGAATGTCTCACATGAAAGATGAAAAACCTCGAAGACCTCGGGTCTAGCCTTTCCCGCGAAGATAATCACCGGTTCTCCATGATATGATGGATTTCAAGAGCCAGTCGCTTTGCGCGGAATAGACCCGAAAACTGGCATTGTGGAGTCTCGACAGCGAATACATATTTCAGCACGCCATTTTACGCCCTGCGCCGAGACAGCGGCGACAAGTGACAGCTGATTAGTTAAGCAGACACCGAGGATCAATCCATGGTGAGATATTATTTTTTGTCTTCACGTTCGTCCACATGACAATAATATGATAATGGACGCGACGGCCACCGCTGGTGGCTTCTTGACGGGCCGATTCATTTCCGCGAAGGCAGGCTGTATGATTATCCCCCTACACAAAGACAGAGAAGTATCATTGACAGCCCTTCGACAACATCAAACAGTCAATAGGGGCTTAAACTCGCCATGGAATGCGACAAATGTGATTTCGGCAACGAAGCAAGCAGGGTGTATCCTAACAACCCCCTTTAAAACACCCGAAACCCAGCTGTGATATCGGTCAAGATATTGACAGAATCCGGAACATGGATGATGACCGCGAACCTGTTCTAACCCCTCATGTTGATCGCGTGATACCATATGTACCTTTATTGGAACCTCCTTTCACGATCTTTACGCCAGGTATACTCCGCTGCTTGCTTGAAGGGGTGATTCCCACTATGTCCGATGACTGCGCATCACGTATCGATGGTAGTGCGGTCAATCGTCCATGACCGCCGTCATTCTTCGTCCGTTCAGTCTTGCCAGAGGTTGGTTTTCTTCCATGACTCGATGCTCTTTGGGCCACCGGACCCCCTTGTGGTGCAGCTGGTTTGCTAGGCAGTGCCGGTCTCTCCGCAAATGGGGAAGAATTTGCCATCTGGCGGAGTTTGGCCTCCATCATGGCAATCTTATTTGATGTCTTGCTAGAACAAGCCATGAGCCGACCCAGAAATAGACCTGCCCGTCGTCGTGTACTCACGCTTCAGGACGTGAGATCCCACTACTTTTCACTAAACTCAACGCGGTTGGCATGGCATCCGACCTCTTGCTTCTGCCAGTAAACGACGTGGAACCCGAATCGTGGCTTGGTGCTTGCTGTGCAAACGTCACCACCAACTTACGACCACGCAAGAGCTTCCGGTTGGTAGCCTGTAGAGCCTTTGCTGCGTCCTAAATGCCCAGCAAGTCCAGTCAGTCTACATCCCCAGGGATAAATCCTTCGGTCATGCAGCCCCAACCGGTACCGCCGTCCAACGCACGTTCGTGATAACGGAGGGTCGTCAAAAAACATACTAGCACAACCGAAGGCACACGAATACTTACCGCTTCACTCATAAACTCGACGAATGCATACCCCCGCGGCTTCCCCTTGTTGACACCCGACTTGTGAAACAAGAAGTCCAGCTTTGCGATCTTTCCAAATTTTGTAAAGACCTGTAGCAAAGCATATCTTGAAACATTCAGACCATGGGCTGAATTGATAATCGACGTAATTTGGCTCACTCATCCACGGTCGGACTGAGATTACCCACATAGAGCCGCTCCCTCAGCAGCCGTGGGGCATGAGATGAAGAAGGTGCTGGGTCACTCGAAGAGTGCCTCGCCTCTGGCTCTGGTATCCACAGGTGGGTGTCGTTATCTTGCGTACTGCCGTTTGGTGGATGTGAATGGGCGTCCGCGCTGTCCATGAGGTGAAAGCGAATAGAACAAAGACAATGCCACGGTATGACTCAATCTCTATATACTTACGTAATCGGATCGAAAGCATTTCTAATGCAAGGGAGGTTTACAAAATACGACGGTATGCAGGTGGATACAGTGTGTCATATTACCTACGCGTGGCCTTACTCGGCTGCCTCCTCTGACCTGGTATCCGTCGCACAGAAATCCTTTTCTGGCCCCCGGACGACTGGCTCTCAGGGATACCTTCGGAAACGGAAAAGGGTTCCCCAGGGTGTAGAGCTTTGATGTGTCTGCCGAGGGCATCCTTCCGTCCTAGCGTACTGTCGCAATACGGACAGGGCCACACCTTGCGGGTTTCGGGATGGCTGGCCGAGTTTTGAACATGGCGCACGTAGTCTGACGCACGCGTGAATGCCTGTCCGCAAAAGTGGCAAATCGTATGCGTGGTGTCAGAATGCCCCTCCGAGCCTTGACTTTCCGCCCAGCTTCCGTTCGGCGGACCGTTTGAAGTTGATGTTGTCTGCCTGCTGGACTGCGAGGACGCCACGCCCCTCGGACGCTTAAAGCGCTCAGATGTCGGGTTCCATTCCTCCTCGTCGACGTTCTTGGCTCTCGAGGCTCTAGATATCTTCAAAAGGGGAGCGTCTTCGTTGAGAGTGTCCGCGTTGCGCTTCGCCCGCAGTTTGACAGTAGTCACCCTCGTGGGTACGGATGGAGCGGGGTCGGTCACTCCGACTTTCTCGTCGTTGTTAGAAAATGGCATGGACGAAGGTGCGAGTGATAAAGGAAAGCTGTTAATAAGGGGTGACGGGCTTGGGGACACGCTAGGCGACTGTGTAAGGAAGCTCACAGGGGTGAGCGGGGACAATGACGGGGACAAAGAGCACCCATGTGATGAGGTGTCTGTTGCTAGCGAAGAGCTGAACAATGACTGCGATATGAGTGACGGAGAGTGGGGCAGCAACATGCAATCATCTTTCCCAGATAGCACAGCATCGGTTTGGGAAGATATCGATACACTAAGTGGATGCGATACCATGAAGGTTGGCATATCGCCGAGAGGTGTGGTAGTGAAGGAAGCATCGGGAATGAATTGAGGCGTGCAAGCAATATCCTCTGGCATGATATATTCGACCTGTGAGCGGATGTCTTCGAGATTGTTCCCTGACTGGTCGAGGAAGTGGGTAGTAGAACATGGTTCTTCTGTCTCCGCAATCTCCCACAGTGTGTCTACCTGTGTGAAGTGGGCCACATTAACATGCGACGAATCAGTCTTGGGGGTCCTTGGCCATGGGCTGGACGTGATGCTGGTGGGAGAGCAATCTGGAGAAAGCGCCGGAGGGAACAAGTTCGCATTGGGCGAGGAGGACTAGTGTGTAGTCTTAACACCTACATCGACCACGAGAATAACGACACTCACCAGAAAAAACGCGTTCTGCCCCGCATTTACGGATGGGGCTATCGCGTCGAACATTTCCGTGCCGTGACTGACACCATACTCGTCAGCAGGAACAAGTAACAGGCCACCTCCGTGGTCGATGTGGAGATCACTTGGAAGTCCTAGACTGGATCTGAATCTAATGTGAGGACACGACCAGGCTGACAGAGATCGGTAACATACAAATCCTTCAAACCACATAACACGTCGTCATCTTCCGGTAGGAGAGCTGGTTGGTCGCTATCGGGGACGTCAATCCACTGGGTAAAATCAATCATGATTGAAAGGGGGGGGAACAAAGTAATACGTGGTTGAGGACGCGGGCGAACTGATGGGGGGAGAACTCGATAGACGCTCGACGTCAGGGGGTTCTTATCGTAAACGCGAACAAGCTGATTGAGGATATTTTTGATTGAGGGTCCACCCTATAAAAACGTGTTGTACACGCGTTGGCAAGGCTGTTGCCGTGCTGCATCTACATTTGCTTCCAGTTGTTCCGGGTTACTACCTTCTTTCGGCGCCGCCTCGAGAAGTTCCCTAAGAAAAAGTGCCGAATGATCGTATTACTTGCAACCTAAGCCTTGGCCGCTAACGGCGGACTTGGATGTGATCATGAGTTCAGGGTTATAGGTGAGCGAACCCGGGCCGTGTGTTGTAAACCAGCGCCAACGGTGAAGGACCAATCAAGAGAGTATGAAACCACTCACCTGTAGCCGCCAGGCTCGGAGCCCCGGGACCCGAACATAATTTTCGCTTCATGATGTACGTTGTAGCGGGCCAGTGCGAACACAGTGAGGCTGTGTATCCAGTACTGTGTTGGGCGTCTGAGAAATCTAGAAGCCGCCAGCAACACAGCCCCGTGACGCGACCTGATCGAAACCAAAGATTTAATATGACCGAAGGAACAGGCATGAAGCGCGTGGAGTCTCCGTAAACTTGAAGGAACACCGTCTGACTCCAACACCAAGCCTGAGTGTCATGGCAATGGCATGTCGCCGGTGCCGTATCATTGTGGGTGCTCTTCACTCGCAGAGAACAAGAGATCACGAGCGCCAGAAGCTGAAAGCTGAGAACATAAAAACGTATTCACGTCATAACAGTGGCGCAGTTTCTCCATCAAATCCAAATGACCATGAAACACAAAAGGCTTATGGGAGCGTCCTAGTCTCGACGGTTTGCCTCATAGAACGGTCTGGTCACCAGACTAGGAGTGTCCCAGCTGGCAGTCCATCCGCTGGTGCATTTTTACCTCTCTCAAACATTATCGTCCATACGAATTTGACGCTTGCATAGGCTGGTTCCCTGTCGTACTACAGTTGGTTTTCCCTTCCGTTGTCCACTATGGAAGTTCCATTGGTACTCAACGACTCTTTGCGCACCCAAGTGTAGGAACCTTGTGTCTAGTTGCACGGCGGTTTTCTGTCAACATGTAGTATCCTGTTCCCGCCCCTCCGGTGGTCATTAACCTGTATCGCGTATTCTTGCCTGTGGACTGCGAGGAGCACGGACGCAGCACAAACAGGCTTAGCCATTTCCCTCTTCCTGGGTCAAGTCGCCGCCTGCGGCATTTACAACCGATCCGACGGGTCGGATTGGCAACTGGAAGAGGAGCAACAAGTAAACTTCGGAGAGTTCACTCGGTAAAACGACAAAGCAAAGGAAGGATGTTGTAGGAATCCCTCAAGTCAGTCCGGGTCGATGGTGAACCTACGACAGACATTCCGTTTTGTTCGTTTTACATTCATGGCAGGTATCCGGCAACTCGAAGCAAATGCATGGAGCCTGGATCTGGAGAGTCAACATAATGCCAGCGAAATTCATTATTGGAAACTACTACACCAAATCAACTGACCTGGTACTTATCAAATCCGAGAAAGTGGCAGGATACTGTATAGGTGATCTGACAGAGGCCAAGTGCTGTGTAGTTGAGCATGAGCATGAGTAGCTGCATCACGAGTAGTACGATAGCGTTGCATGACCGGAGGGTAGTCCCAAAATCAATAAGTTAGTGGCGAACGTCGGAGGAGGGAACTTACTCGACGCTTCAATCGGGTGTTTCGGTTGGTATTCAGTCTGTTCGAGTGTTTCGTGTGTTTCGTGTGTGGACGAGTATTTTGTGTAGTCGACGAGTATTTCGCGTATTTCG